>CM021100.1:689056077-689155043 GCA_007115665.2 Sequoiadendron giganteum | reverse complement strand
AGTAAATGAGAAAGAAGGAAAGAATAATAGAGTTTAAGAAATCCATGGAAAAGATAAGCCAAAGGTTGGAAAGATTAGAAAAAGAACACCAACTTCTTAAGGAAGCACAAAGGAGTTGGAATATACCAATGTCAAAGAGGTTAAAATGGCCTCTAAAGAAGATTATGAAGAAGCAAAGAAAACAAAAGAAGGCAAAAAATGAGATAGAGGTAAAGTTTGAATCTATTGTTCAAGTTGAGCAAGATAAGTTACAAGTTGAGATGCATGATATTTCAATTGTGCTTGAAGATGAACAAACTTCTTTGTTGGTTAATAAACATGTTGATGTTGAGATTAGTGATGTGGTTGTTGTTGGTAATCAACTAGTTGATGAAATTGTTGTTGATAAACAAGTTGAGAAGGTTTTTGATGTTATTGATAACGCTTGTAATGATACTCAAGTTGATGATGATAAAGTGTTGATAACATTGATGTTGATATTCATGATCAAGTTGTTGTTGATAATAAGGTTGTTAATAAAGATGTTGCAGATATATTTTCTAATGAGTTATACGAAGTGTTGAAAGAGTGTGATGCAGATTATATATGGTACTCTAATGATAAGAATGAAGATATAGATGATGCTACTGAAGTTTATGCACAAGAAATGGAGTTTTGGAGCCTAGATGTTGAGAAAATGATGGAGAAGAGATGGTATAAGAAGAAGAGGAGGACAAAACCATGGGTTAAGATGAAGATACAAGTGTTTTTTATTGCAGATGATAGTGAAGAATCATTTATTTTTGCAGGTGCTTTATTCTATGCTAACTCAGGGGACTTGAGTTTTTTCTTCATGGGGTGTATGGTGCAGGAGCACCAAGTTGCTTTTAAGCCTCCATGAGGCCATTTGTAAATAATTTATCTATTTTATGTATTGGGTCCTATAATAAGGTTTATCAAACCATTTTATAGGTGTTTGAGTCTTAGGAAGTCATTTGTCAAATAATGTTTAAAGTTGTTCCATATTATAAAAATTGTAAAAGTTGTCAAGCAACTTGTCAAAAGTGTCATTAAGGTTTTTTGTCAACAAACTAATTAAAAGTTGGTTGAAAATAGTTGGTTTTGGTTGGGAATCTATAAGTAAACCCTCCAAAACTCGAATTGGGAGGTTGGAGAGGTTGGAGACATTATTTGTGAAGTTTGATAAATGGCAACCTCAAGTTTTGTATGCATTTTCTGATTTTTAGATTGTTTTCAGGTTGAAGTTGTGCTTTGTACGGCCTGATATGGACTCAAATAATGGATTATCATGTATGGATGGAAATATCTCTATTTCTAGTTTCCAATTATTTTTGTCTCATTGAATTTTATTGAGTTTTGTGGAAGATATGATTATTTTGGTGAGGGCAGGTTTGAACACTGCCTAGGGTTTGCAGTTTTGGGAAAAATGCAACAACTTTAGTTTCGACCATTGGATCTTCATAAAAATTGGAAGGAAGGTCTGTAATTATGTTATTTCAAATCTCATTAAAGGGATTGGCTTAATTATTTGTTTTATGTAAGTTATTAATGACTGTTTGTTGCATTGAATTGTGGGTTGTTATGAGAATGATTACACTGTGATCTAGAATGCACTTAATCATTCTTGGAGATGAATAATTTTATGAAAATTTTCAAGTAAATGGCATGTATAAGTTGTGAATCCTCTTGCTCTGCATCAATTTCACCTATGGAGAGCTCGAAGATGAGCTTGAGAGTGAGATTGATAGTGGGACTACCACCACAAATGAAGAAGCTCCCAAGTCTCCTCCTCCAACTGGTCCCAAAAGAGAAAGGAACTATCAGAGCGTCAGCTGAAGCACAAAGTATATTTGAGGAAGCCATCAAAGGCCAAGACCTCAAAAAAAGTGAAGAAATCAGGTGGGTTCTCTGAGATTCCCACTATTCAAGAAGACCCAATGCATGAGGGGGAAGGAGGAGAAGAGGCCGAGCAACCCAAGTCACCACCTGCTACCTCTATCCTTGCTGCTACCACTGCTTCCGCTACTATTACTCCTCCTCTAGCATCTCAAGTGCTAGCTTCCTCCTCCCCACCCATGGTGGAAATCTCGATTCACCTTGCCTCCACCTCACCCATTGCACCCATCATGGTAAGAGATTCCTCCTCTGCCACAACTTCCCCACTCTCCTCCTCTTCAATGACTGTTCCACTAGCCTCAACCACAACTATGCCTTCCCTTTCTCTCCAAAAGAATTTTCCTAACATGTAAACCATTTCGATGGGGATTTTTGGGGTATTAATGAACCCCATGGTGCAAGCTGCCTTGGCTCAAGATATTCTCGGTCTCCCCATCCCTCCTACAATGAAGCCACCAAAGATGGAGGTGACAATGCAAATATCAAAAGAATTGGAGAGACGAGAAAGGGAGGTAGCTGAAGAGGAAAAGGATGTTGAGCTTGATGATCCCTTCAAATATGACTATCATGCACATCCAGAGCATTAGCACTTGGTCATCGATGAATTAGTATACAGAGAGAAAGAGGGGTCACAATCCACAGAAGAAGAAGATGTTGAAGACCCCAGTGCCAAGTATCTAATAGAATCCTTCAACCAAGAGCTCGAAGAGGAGTTGTCCAAACAACTCAAGGATATTGTTGAGGAAGTGGAGAGGTAGCCTTCCGAAGAAGAGAAGGAAACTGATAAAGATATGGAAATTTCTATCGAGCCCCCATCAAAAGAGAAAGATACAAGCCTTGGCCAGTAAGAAGAAGCACCTCCTAAGAGTGAAGAAGAAGAAAAGAAAGAAGATGAAACTAAAGAAGAGGATAATCCTGAAGAGGAGGCTAAAAAAAATAAAGGTCCTAAGGCAGAATGCCATGCAGAGCCTAGGCAAGAAGAAGAAAATGTGCCTGAAGGGGAAGATATCCCCAAAGAAGAAGAGAAGGCCATATTCATCTATGACTCAGATGAGGAGGATGAAGAGAAAATAGAAAAGGAAGCCTCAGATTGCGAAGATAGAGAGATCCAACATATTCAAAGAGAAGAAGGTGATCATGAATCACCAAAGGAGGGATCTCAAATGCCCGAGTGGCTGGAGAAGCAAATACAAAAGAAAACCCCCACCCTCATGGATCCTAAGGAAAGACTGGAGGCAATCCTGGCATGAGCTCAAGTAGGAGCCAAGAAAGAAAAGAATCCAAAAGTCATATCACACATCACAATGGATGCATCAGGATCCCAAACGGTGCAAATTTTCACCCCGGTAATGGATAAAGAAGAAGGGGTGACCTACAACATCTCCACCATTAATCTGGGTACAGCTACAAGTGAGCAAAAGATTGACTAGCTCTAGGGGTCTTTGGCTACATTTTTTCATAAAATAAATAAAGACCAGTACTCCAAGGAGGAATTGAAAGCATAGGTGGTAGAACTCACTTACTACATACAACAATGGTCTACTGTCGAGGAACTACCAACAACATCATCAGCCCAGCTAATGCCTCTCTCAAAGGACCACATGGAAAAGCTAAAGAAAAGAAAAAATTGGTCCAAGGCCACTGAGGATTGGTTCCAACATGTGATTTGTAATGGTTATATGGGCATTAACCACACTGTCCTAAGATTAAACAAGTTTCGGGACCTATAGAAACAACTAGAGACCATCGAGAGGACTTGGCATTGCTCCACTGAGCTATATAGGATCACTTATCCTAAGCTTGAAACCATCCTCAAGATACTTGATAAATTATGGGAAAAGGAGCTAGGCCTACCCAAGGCTGATCAATGGCTCTTTTAAACATGGAAAATGAGCTTGGATCATAGGAAATAAGTCTTGGAGCAAGTGCTCCATGAGGTGGAGCTCGATTTAGAATGGGCCAAGGAACACATGGTAGATGTTGAGGATTACCTCAAGCTTATGATAGACTATGAGATGCCAACCCTCGATCTTGATCCAGGGAAAATCATGCCACATTTTCACAAGAAAAATGAACAAGGGACAACAAATTTGCTAACGCTGGATTTTATGGACTTCACTGCCAATGCCTCCATCCAATCTGAACAAATAATCAAAGCTACACCCAAGTTCCTGAAGAACTAGGAATTAATCATGGGACAATCAAAGAAATTATCTTTCCAATTGATCCAATCTGATATAATGGGGTGGGACAAGCTCCAGATGATGATTGGAAAGTTTGTGGAATATGCCACATTGCAAAAGGAGGTTGGAAATCTTGTCATTGATGATGAGTTCCTCACTATTTATTTATAGCAAAAACTCAATCAACTAGAAGACAAAAGTGCTACAGTGTTGGGCACTAGAGGATGAAACAGGCTAAAAGACAAGAATGTATTTTAAATTGTAAAATACTTGGGGGTAGGTGAAACCCTAGTTTGTAGTGAATCTTGTCCACACAATGAGATTAAATATTGGCCACTCATTTCACTTTTTGAGCACCATAAAGAGGGGGTATCCTCTCATTTTCAATAGAGATTTGAGTTGTTGTAAATACATGCTACTGAAATTCTAATAGAAATTCATTGATTTGGTGGATTCTTGAGTTTCATTCATGTTTCATGATTCTTCTCCCCATAGTTGATAGATTTGAATAGATTTACCTTGTTGTTCTATGTGTTTTTACATGCTTTAGTAGATTAGTTAATTTTGTTCATTGATGCTGAAGAATTATGTTGTGTTGATGCCCTTCCTTGTTCATGCTTTTTGTTGTTTGTTGATGATACATAACAGTGTAAAGCTAGTTTGAACATAAACTGATTGTTGCACTTAATATTCATCTTTTATTCATGTTATAATGTGACTGAATGGTTGAAAATATGCAGACCTTAGAAGATAGCACTGGTTTCATGATACTGTAAGTTGATTTGGTTAACTGGAACTCAGTTTCAAGAAGGTTTTCCATTTTAGCACTCTCCATTATCATTGTTCATTGGTAGTTGTAGGTCTAGGAACTTCTTCCTCTCCCTTCCCTTTTGACTTTTCCTTGAAATAATAAGTTAGGTAAAGTTGAGGCATCATTGTAAAGCCAAATCTGATGATAAAAGGTGGAGTTTAGATTATTGTTTTGAACTTGGAGAAATTGCACATCAACTCCAACTCTTGAGAACTCTATCTAAAGAACCAATTTACCTCCAACTTAGCATATGTAAGGATTCCCTATGATTACCAACAAATCACATAAAACCAATTGAGACATTCCAAGCAAGTCATGACCTGACACCCGAGAGACCTTGGGCTAGTAACTTTAACTTTTTTGCAGATTTATACCTTTCAAGAGAGGTGATGCACCTATGCATTACCTATGTTGAGAAGTGCAAAAACACCCATCAACAAAATTGGCACTAAAAGGAGGGAATGAATTGTGTTAAGATGGATCAAATTGGTTCATTCTCCCCCAAAATATTTCAGAGATTTTTAAGATCCACACCAAATAGAGGGGAATTTCAAGAGCTACCACCCCCTACCAGAGCTAGAAGAGATAAAAGAGGGGAAGCATTTGCCTTCATCCTCATCCTCTCCTTCTGCCCATTCACCCTCACCTTCTTCTTCACCGTTAGCAACACCCTTCTCTTCTCAACTGCTCCAAACTTCCTTGAGGCTGCCATCCCCCACAACCAGGGCGTTGCGTTCTATCCCAACACACCTCCTTTCCTGGGTGTTATCTTAGCAATTGTTGCTACCCCTTTGCAACCTCAAGTCAATTCGGTGCACCCTCCTCCATCTTTGCCTCCTATGGCATGGTTGGGAAACAATCTATCTCCACTGTCCTTCAATGTTTACCATGATATGCCAAAGAACCTGAAGGGCTTTTACACCAAGTTTAATCTTCAGGATCCACAGAAGAAAGAAAAAGAACACATCAAGATCTTTCAAATAGCTCTGAAAGATATGCAGATTCGACATGAAGACGTGGCATGTAGGTTCTTCCCTTATTCCTTGGGGGAGGATGCCTTCTATTGGTATGTTCATTTTCCAGCAGGAAACATAACCACTTGGGAGCTGTTGAAGAATGCCTTCTTGCAGAAATTTAAAGTTCCAATCAGCCCTTCTGAGCTGTACCAACAATTCATGGCCATCTGAAGAGAATTCAATGAGTCAATCAATTATTTTAATGACAAGTTTCACCAAGCATACATGAGACTATAGATGCCTTATGTGGTTGATGGTTTGTCTGCCTGATTAGTATACTATTTAGTCTTGGACAACCTCACTTCCACCTTGGTGAAAAGGATGAACCCACCACCCGCCTAGTTGACGGATGCCTATGCAAAAGTAGTCAAAGCCAACATGGATTTGGGACAACACATTGTTGGTTTGCTATCATCTTTGGGGCCAATTTACCATCCATATTAGGTTCAAGGGATTACCAAAGCTTTGGCTCAACAAACACCCTTGATGAATCAATTTCTGCAACTCGCAATGGTACCCCACCCTGGATAGCCATTGAATCAAGCATCCCTTGTGCCTCAATTATTGTAGCCCCCATAGTAGTAGGTTCATTCTCAGCCATCTCAAGTGTCAGCATACCTCCTAATTTCTGAGTTCCCACCCACTCATCAAAATCAAATGGTAGTGTGGTCGGTCTTCCTTCAGAATTCAACTTCACAGCCAAATAATGCATAAAAGGACTAGATAGATGAGGTGATCAAAATGATTAAGATGATTTCAACTAAAATGACACACTTACAGAATCAGAACAACTAGATACAAGCCTCTCAGAGAATGATTTAGGCTAACCTCAACCATGACAATTGTGGCATTCATGACTCGGGTGTTCCTTCCGAGAAGAATTATGAAAGAAATCATAATTTGGAATAGAACTTCAACATATGGCCTTCTCAAAGATAAAATTGAACATGGAACATGAGGCCAAACAATGGTGGTGTTCCCACACCTCTTGAGCAGCCCAAAAATGGTGACAAGACTACAAGCGGGGTATACTTAGCTAAGGCTGTCTTATCTGGTTGGTGTCGCATCCATAAGACAAGTAGACATTCTGAATTGGATTGTCCAAAGTTCTAGATGACTGCTGAGATTTTCTAGATAGAAGTCTAGAATGTGGTGGATAGTTCAAGATGAAAACATATTGTCCCATCTAAGCCATATGATTCTTCGGTGTTGGTTGTAAACTAGGCTTCTTTCCCCAAATGCGAGAGAAACGTACTTGAAAAGGAGATTGATGCCCCAAACGATGACAATGCATAAGAGGTAAGTGTTGAAATCCCTTTATCTCAGCTCTTCAATTCAGTAGATAATGGTCGAGTAGATGAGGAAGAGCCGAGAGAGGATGAAGTTCAAATTTTTCACCAAAGGGTTACCCCATATGACTTAAGGAATAGACAAGCAAGTGGGCCAATAGGCGACCCTTTCACAACCTCCACCCCGCCTAATAACTTTAGCACCCCTCCTAACTTGAATGCTAGTAATAACCCATGCTATCCTTATGTGCCTACTTGGTACTTCAACAAGAATAGGCAGCATGGTAAAAAATAAAATCAGCTAATCGACTCCTCCCATAATACCCCTTTTGAAGCTAAAATCAAACAAATGGGGGAGTATGTGGCAGAAGAATTCAAGAAGGTCAAGTTGAGTTTGTCTACCTTCAAATTTCTCAAAGTCCCAATAGTTAGGAATGCCTTTTTTAGAATGATCAATGGGACTCCCTTGCCCAAGTCAGCCCAAGAAGTACCCACCAAGAGGGTCTCCTGTGATGATTCACAAAATGAGCTTGTCATCTGACAGATCTTCAACAAGAAAGCAGATCCGCCTTCAAACCAACAAGAAAACAAACAACCTGCTAAGGAATCGGATCAGACCCAAGCCCAAAACAAAGGAAATGATAAAGATAAAGGTCAGGTAGCCAAAGTTGACATTTCTAGAGGGTTGTTTCAAGGGAAGCTAGAAACCCCTCCCTTCTTGACCAGCATCATGATATTTGGGAAGAATTTACATAATTTCTTGCTTGATACAGGAGCTTCTACCAACACCATGCCCTTGGCAGTATGCAAAGCCTTGGGAACAATTCCAACTCCCTCTTGACACAAGGTGACACAATTAGATAAGATGGAAATCAACATAGTTGGGGAGATTAACAGAATACCTATGCAAATTGTTGTTGATCTAAGAATACAAGAGACAATTGACATCCAAGTTGTTGATATCCTTGACACTTACAACATCATTTTAGGAAGGGATTTCACATGGGCATTGAATGGATGTGTTGCCACAAATTATTTGCATCTATGACTACCATGGAAAGGACTACCAAATCAGATCTGTATAGACCGAGAACCACACATGAAATTTATGATTATAGAATACAACAACATGAATGAAGTGATGTTTGATAAGATAGAACTTGGGAATTATTTCCTCATGGCATATACAAATGAACAATAATGTTATAAGGAAGAAGCCATTGAGGAAGTCCTTCTCATACTATGTAGTCCACCCATTAGCTTGGCGCACATGCCCCATAGCACAAAAGTATTGATGGAGCCAGATGATGAAGATTCCTACAAAGATGGTAATCTTGGATTGCTGGATGGATTCCAAGATTTCATGGAAAAATGTGTGCAAGATCAGCTCAGTTTGGGCACCAGAATGGATTTTTAGGAACTCCTATTGCCCAGTTGGTGCAAGGTAAACAATGCTGCCCACTCTAAATTTGAATGTTTCTTATGCTAAACATAAATTAAACACATCAAAGGACATGTCACCCCAAAAAGGGAAGCTCAAATGGTACAACCAGATAAAAGGTACATTGAACCCACACAACCTTTCAAGGTTGTTGAAGTGAAGGCATCCCTAGCTGTAAGAACAAATTTTACACCTTCCAAGACCGAGGATTCTCCCAAGTTCTGGACACTGTGCTTCGATGGGTCCAAATACAAGCAAGAAGCAGGAGCTAGTTTTGAGATGATCAACCCAACAGGTAAGTTACACTTTGCTACTCACAGACTTCAGTTTTATTGCACAAATAATGTAGCAGAGTATGAGGCTTTAGTTCTTGGTCTCCTAATGGCATTGAAGAAAATAGTCAAAATGTTACAAGTCTTTGGTGACTTAGAGTTAGTCATGAAACGAGTAAGAAATATTTTTTCCTATTATGATAGATGACTAACCAATTACAGGCATAGGGTATGGGATCAATTAGAGAGCCTAGATGTATTTAATATTTAGTTGATCCCTCACTCCCAAAATTATACTGCTAATGCCTTGGCCCAAGCTGCCAGCACCCTCCAACCTCTATCATTGTTAAGCCTCAGAAGGTTCACTATTGAACTCACCTCCACCTCATCTGTCCTAGATAACATTTCCAACTTTCAAGTGTTCAATGATGATAAACACATCTTGGATTTCATCACCAACTCCGATGTGTTTGCAGCCTAGATAATTGATGAGACTGAGCTTGAAGAGGCTGAGTTAGATATAGAAGGGGTCATCAACCTCAAGACCAAAAGTATTCCTAGAAGCATGGTCCAACTTGAGCATATATTTGACTTGGTTCAGATCAAAGATCAAGATCAACAAGCAAAGAAGGACTCTATTAGCAATCAGTGTGACACCCATAACCTTGGAATAGTTGAAGAAGTCAAGAATGTATTCATTGGTAAGGTGTGCACACCAAAGGAGAAGAAAGGGATCGTTGATGCTTTATGGAAGTATCATGATTTGGTTGCATAGATTTATGCGGATTTGAAGATGTACGATACATCAATCATCACTCACACCATTCCTCTTAAGCTAGACGTAAGACCATTTCGACAATGGCAACACCCTGTCAATGCATTGTTGGAACTAATTATTTACAAAGAGGAACAAAAGCTTCTATCCACAAGGATTATATTTCCAATCACACACCACATGGGTGGAAAATTTGGTCCCAATAAAAATAATAATGGTGAAATCAGATTGTGTGTAGATTTTTGCAACTTGAATAGAGCTTTAGAAAAGGACAATTACCTAGGTGCCTTCATTGGAGGAGGTACTCCAGATAGTCAATGGTTCTCAAATGATTTCCTTCCTAGATGTATATTCTGGGTATAACTAGGTAATGGTGTGATATGAAAACATGCATAAAATAGCATTCACCACAAAGTGGGGAACCTTTGCATACAAGAGAACGCTATTTGGACTTATCAACATCGGCTCCACCTTCCAGCGTGTGATGGACATCACCTTTAAGGACATAATTGGTAAGTGCATCATCATTTATATGGATGAACTTATGGTTTTTTCAAAGAATACGGGAGCCCACATCTTCGATCTATGTAAGGTCTTCCAGAAATGCAAGGAGTTCAACATTTCTTTGAATCCAAAGAAGTGCATCTTCGGGGTTACAAAAGGAAAGTTATTGGGGAATGTCCTCTCGGAGAAAGGGATATCCATAGAACTTGAATGCATCCAAGCCATAATGAAGATTCAACTGCCAGGTAGCAAGAAAGAACTAAAATATTTCTTTGGAAAGATAAATTTCATTAGGAAATTCATCAATTGGCTTTGCTGAGATAGTTAAGCCACTCAATGCAATGTTGAAGCAAGATGCAAAAATTGAATGGACACTAGAGGCAAAGTAGGCCTTTGATGAAATTAAGAAATAAATTGTTGATGCACCCATGCTAGTTAGTCCCAACTATCTGAAGTTGTTCTCCATCTATTAGTTTGGTTCAAACCATTCCTATGCCATTATATTGACTCAAAAGGATGATGAAGGAAGCAAGCACCTAATTGCCTTCATGAGTGCTTTGCTGAAAGATGCAAAGATAAGATACCACAATATTGAAAAGCAAGAATATTCTCTGGTCAGAGGAGTCAAGAAGTTCTGGCACTAAATTTTATGAAACAAGGTATTTGCCATAGAGCCTGACCCGACAGTGAAGATGTTGCTAACACAAAATGAATTAGGGGAAATAAGAGAAAAATGGGTCACCTTGCTGCAAGAATATGATATGGAGATTCCACTAATGAAATTACTAAGAGGGCATGCCCTTACCCAAATGATAGTTGAAGCAATCATCGAAGCAGGACCCGAGCTTACTGTTCAACAGTATCAACTCGAAAATGTCTCCCCTAGAGAATGGTATGATGACATTGTCTACTACCTGTTGCATAACAAGTACTCGCCTCTCTTGCAGGGAGTCCAAAAGCATTCCCTTAGGCTAAAGAAAAGCAACTATATGCTGCAGGGTTCTATACTATACAAGAAAAATCATGAAGGGATCTACCTCAAATTCTTGGGCAAAGAAGAAGCAATCCGAGTGATGAAGGAATTTCATGATAAATTCGGCACTGGACATGGATCTGGTCCCTCAACCACTCATCAAATCCTATGGTTTGGGTATTATTAGCCGACCGTCTTCAAGGATGTGCATCACCATGTCTGAACCTTCCATGTCTACCAGACTGCTACTGTCAGAGAAAGAAATTTTTCTCTTCCGCTCTAGCCGGTGTTGGAGGTAAGACCATTTTCTTAGTGGGGCCTTGACTTCATTGGTTCGTTAAGCCTGCCATCCTCTGTAGAACAAAGGTAAATTCTAACTACCTCTGATTATTGTACTAGATGGATAGAAGCAATTGCATGTAGGCAATGTACTACAGAGGTAGTTGTTAATTTTCTAGAAATTTTAATTTTGAATAGTTTTGGTTGTCCATATGCCCTTGTTTGCGATAATGGTCCTGCCTTTTCCTTACTAAAATTTTCTAGTTGGGCCTTTGATTACAACATTTCCCTTAAGTTTTTTTCCAATTATTACCCTCAAGCCAATGGCCTAGCTGAATCCACAAACAAAAACTTGATCACTATGATCAAGAAGCTACTTGACAATAACCCTAAAGGTTGGCACACCCAGTTGCATTTTTCTCTTTGGGCAGATCACATGCACCACAAGGCTGCCCTGGGTGATTCCCCATTCCATTTGGTCTATGGACTGGAACTCATCTTTCGCGTACACCTAAATATTCCCACCCTCCAATTTATCAATGCTTATTATGAGGAGGGTGATTGTAAAGAAGCCTACCTAGCTGAATTGTTACATTTGGAAGAAGTTCGTGATAAAGCCATTGAAAATTTGGCCAAACATCAAGGCGTAGTCAAAAGATGGTTCAACCATCGAGCCAAAGTAAATCCCTTAAGAATTTCTAATTTGGTCCTGTGTTAGGACAAGGCCAATGAAAATAAAGGGGGGCATGACAAATTCGACAAGCTCTGGCTTGGCCCCTTTCAAATTTTAGAAATTTTAGGAGATAATGCCTTTCACCTCAAGACACTCACTAGAGAGGATGTCTCATTGCTAATAAATGGGCAGCATCTCAAGAATTATTTCCTTTCCTAATCTCTATTGGGTTGGCCTTTGTGAATAATTGTATATAGGTTAGTTTAGGTTTCCTTTCGCTTCATTGTTTTGCTTTGATTTTGCTCGTTTCCCTGGTTGTTTTGTCTCGTTAGGAATCCTTGTTCTTATTTTGACAGTCGTGCTCGATTTGACAAATGGTTCACTTCACTACTTGCTCTTTGTGTTCCTTGGATAAATATTCACTCCCAACTATTGGTCTCTGATCGCCTCCGTGAAATTGGTTTCCTTACTTGAACTCTGAATTGACCTAAGAAGAGACCCTTATTTGAATCCTTTTGCACCTATCTCAGATCATACAGGACAATACACTTTATTTTTTTCCAAGGAGCTATGCAGTAATTGTTAGGAGGGCAAGGCAAGTGAAAAATCTTAGGTTTGCTCCAGTGACCACTGTGATTCCTAACCCACCATGAGCTTCACTGCTTATGCAATTGAGCAAGAAAAGAGGAAAAAGTATCAAAAGGAAATATCAAGAAGATCAGAAGAGAAAAAGTCAAAATATGCAACTGTGTGGGTGTGCGAATAACTCTATCGAGGCTATGGACACCCAGCTAGAAATAGAGCAATGTTTGTGGGATCACAACGATAACTCCATCAAAGCTATGGATGCCTAACTGGTAGTGGAGCAATATACAAGCTACTTTTGGACTTAGACAACTTATGTAGCTTTCCGTTGCCTGATCAGCGGTTGCTTGTATGACCTTTGATGAATGGGAATGAATCCACTATGCACACACTTCTGAGATATCCCTGCACATTGATTCAACTAAGGATCTCATCCTCCCTCAAGCTCTTAGTTCACCTATGGAAACTGACTTCTGGTCTGCGAAACCAGAGATTCTTCATTCTAAATGAACATTTATCCTTGGAATTCTCAAGAGTGTTCCCTAGCGGAGTCACCATTTGATGTGCCTATAGCACACACGCCTCATTTGGATGGGGACCCTCTCTTTTTCGCTTTTTTTGGGTCACTTTTTCCCTCATCTCATTTTATGTGCCCCTTACTTTTGAGTCTTAAGTGGTCAATGATTCCTAAAGTTGTCATCTCAAGTCTACCAATTTTCACCACCCTTGAAATTTCTAAGTCATTGGCCCTCGCAGAGTCCCCTTAGTAGTTTTCCTTCAGACCTTTAAACTGTCGTCTTTTGCCCTTTGCAGGTTTGTCCATGCAAGTTGCCCTTGGAAAAAAAAAATTGTATCTTCATCATTTGCGTGATGGCCAAGTCGGTTTGGTCACCCACCCTATAGGTTCCGTGCTCATCTTCATCGTTCTCCATCCCAGCCCACCAAATGACGACTGCTTGGTTGTCACGTGCCTCACGGGCTCCACATTTCCTGCCATCGACTATTTGAAAACCACGCCCACCAACCACTTTGGCCATTGTACTAGCAATTAATACACAAAATTCTATAAATAGTAAAAATGAGATGTCATTTTCACCAACATTTTTCAATGTGCTCATCATACTTTCGCCGCCTCCGCGCCTGCGTGATCTCATCAAAATTTGAGCTTCATTGTTGCAATCAGATTCATCACCTTCGTTGAGATATTTTCAGGTAGGGTTTTCCGTTGCCACTCAGTTATGAGTTTTTCATTGAAATATTTAAAATGGTTAAGTTTTTTGGGAGGAAAACTATGAAACTAGCTAAAAGGACAATTTCTGCGAAAAACCCATGTCATCAAAATAAAAATTCCTTCGAATCTCGGCTATTTTGGCCCGTGCGGAACCCTGTTCCATGGTGAACGTTCTTTACCAGGGTCGTCGAGCCCTTGCGGCCCACAAACCTCCCACCACCATTGCCTTGGCACTATAAAGATTGAAATTTAAACAACGACCACCACCGGTGTGTTGGCAAGAGACACTATGAATTTCATTGGGTGTTGTCATTGATGGAAACCCTAGTCAATGATTGGATATGCGCATCATCATTTGATCCTACTAATAGTTAGATTGCAAATAGTTAAGGAAGAACAGAGCATTCGATAGTTTTGGGTTCATCGATTCACATGAAGATTTTTAGTTAATATTTTGTGTTGCATATCTCGGTGAAGGTTGATCAATATATGCTTAGTGTTATCCATAAATATCAATGCCTCTTATTGATCCATGTGTGAGTTAGAAGATCCGGTTGGAAAATTCTTTGCTTTATCTTTATTGGAGCCGACTTCGTGAATGTATCATGTCACGGATGTTTGGGAAGAAATCATTTAAATATTTTTGTGTTCGATCATCTTTGTTTGGGTCCTAGCTAAGTTGTGGCCAACCTTTGTGGATGTGCATTAAGGTTTACTCATGATTTGAGCCAATAATTGTAAATATTCTTTTGTTCTATTGATGTCGACATATGGGTGATTAATTCTTAGTTGTGGATATATACAAGAGATTGTTCACATCATTTTGATGTATGTATGAAGTGCGTTGATACAAATTTTGAATAAGAGTAGAGAAGAAGAGAGATAATGCATAGTTTCACTTGTGCATAAAGGATCTATGTTGTGAGTGTGAGCAGAACAAAGCAGAAGTGCACAGTCAATCTATAGGATAGAAGATTGAATATTGAGCCTAACCAGAACTCTAATCAAGCATATGTAGATGCTAGTTTTCTCAATTCAAACTCTTAGATGGTTTTAATTTTATTCTTTTTGTACGGCAGTGAGCCTTCCTATTTTGAGTAGTGAGCTCTAGGTAGTGCGCCTGAATGCAAGTGCATTCCCCATATTGTTAACATCATTTGAGTATACTCAGATTATATTATGGATTGGCCATCCACCATGGTTTATCCACTAATATGGTTTCCACATAAAAATCCTTGTGTTATGGTGTTGTGATTGTTTTCTTCTTGTTAATGAATTTTGGTTGAATGTTACAAGTGCTTTGAAGATAAAGGTTAATAAAGTTAATTTTTGCACAACACTGATTCACCCCCCCCTCTTAGTGTAGCTTGTTTCCAACAATTGGTATCAGAGCTAGTTCCTCAGAAGAATAAGTCTAACAACTTGGGGAGATCTTGGAAATCGTTTCAATGGATTCAAGCAGTCTTCAACAATAAATTTTGGTGGCCCTAGATGATTTTGATCAGTCAAAGTCTGAAGTTCAGAAATTGCAAGAAAACCTCATGGATGCTGAGAAATTCATTGAGTCCTTGAAAGAAAAAATCAATAAGTCCAGAGAGAAGAGAAAGGAACTCTGTGATCAGATTAAGCAAAATGACAGTAAGAGCATTGAAGATGAACAACTCAGTCAAGCTCTGAAGGAAAAGATAGAAGAATTTGAAAATCTTACTAGAGATAATACAGTCCTAAAGTATGAAATGGAATCTATCATGATGGGGATGACCAAAGAGATTTAAGACAGAAAGAAGAATGAAGAGAACCTAGCACAGTCCTTGAAAGAAAAATCTGAAGTATGCAACCATTTGGATGATGAATTGGAACAATCTAAAAATAATGAGGAAGTACTTGAAAATCATATTGATGATCTCATAGATGAACTAGTCACTACAAATGAGTACAAATAAAAGTTCAAAGTTAGCTCAGCCAAGCTTGATAAACTAATTAGTAGTTAGAGGGCAAATGGTGACAAGTGAGGTCTTGGATATGAAGAAGGAGAAAGTTCCAGATCAGTACAAAGGAGATTCAGGTAAAGAAATCAAATGAACAAATATGGAAGGTATCTGGTAAGGCAACCTAATGCTCAGAGATTTAATAGATACTATTTCAGTTGCAATAAATTTGGTCACATGGCTTCTCAGTGTAGAAATAGGATGAATCCAAGTGGTCCATCATTCTCAAGTCATTGTTTTAATTGCAATAAGTTTGGTCAAAATTCAAATGAATTCATAAATGTGATGAACAAATCTCATAGAAATGTCAGATGCTATACATGCAATAGACTTGTCCATATTACTAACCAGTGCAAATCAAAAGAAAATTAGTGGAACAAGTGGTCTAGATAGAAAAATGTTGTGTTATAACTGCAACAAATTTGGTCACATTGCTACATTCTGTTGGAATAGAAGAGGTCTGGTAAATCAAAGAAGGAACATGCAAAAGGATGTTAAGGGAAAAGGAAAATTTAGTACAGATGTGGTGAGGAAGCTGATGCAGAAGAAATGGGTGAATAAGAGTCCCTTTGTTGAAGAAAATGCACCAACACCAGAGCCTACTTCTAGTAGTTCATCTGGAAATTAATTCCAGGCCTTTGGTCTAGGGGGAGTTGTCAAGAAAATCTCTTAAACCCCTATTGATAAGCTGACACCGGGATGTGGATAAGTTCAGTAAGTGCATTGATGCCCTATAGATGTTGTTGAACTCATTGGAGAAAGTAGTATGCAGTATTGGAGATCCGCAAAATATTTATCTATCACAACGCATGAAAACAATGTAACCGAATGAGTTAGGGTAAAAAAAATTTATTGCGAGAAAAAGGGTTAAGTATGTGAGTGATAAAAATTCATTCCTATCTTTCATTTGTCACTTTTCATTTTGAAGAAAAGAAGTTTGGAGAGCTCTGAGGTGAACCTTGGCGAATTAAGGAGAAATTCAAGTGTGAAGGTGATTCGACAATCAAACTGTGATTCATCGGAAAGGAGAAGATTTTTGTGTGAAGTCACAATATAAAACCCTAGAAGAAAATAAATTTACACAAATTGTTAAATTTCCTATCTTTGAAGAGTTGGAATGGGTTCGTTACATCTTGAGTCAAGTCCATAATGAATTCATGTGATTAAGTATACCCTTCAAAATCACAAAGGAGGCTATCAGTGCTGTAATAGGTCTAAATTCCTCCAGTGGATTACCAATTCTGAAATCAATGAAGAATCAAACGGTCATAGATGTAACAGGCTCTAAGTATGATAGAAGAGCAATGAAAATTGATGATATTGTTGATGTAGATGTCAAATTTGCATCTATGGTTATTAGGTACAAGATATATCATTCCAGCCAAGACAAATCTATGTCTGGTACAACCATTTATGTTGCCTATCAGATGGTTAAAGAAAATGTAGACTATGATATTTTTGAATTGCTAAGAAGTCAGCTAATGGAAAATCTTGGGAAGATCAAGAAGAATAAGACAAATTATTTTAAGTATTGTAATTTGTTATTATGGTTATTCTTTTATTTCATGAATGAGGTTTCGGGATTTGAAAAGGTTCATTAGCAAAAAGACAAACCGATAGCTGCTCAGATCAGAGATCTCTTTCACAAATTTGCAGACATTAAGACAAAGAATGTCACTATCTGGGGATATTTCAAAAGTTTTCAGAATATGATGCAGGCCAGAGAGAGGATTCCCACTTCCATTGTAGAGAAATATAAGGATACAATTTGTTTCATGGTGGATATTGATCAATGCATGATGGAATTTTTTGATCCCAGAATAGTCTAGATCATGCCGATGGGATATGAAGTTGAGGAGCGTATTCTAGAAATGTATGCAAAACATTTATTGAGAAATCCTCTAGATCAATTAGAAGAGAAATTCAGTACTTATGCTGAAAAGAATATGCAGGTACATAATGAACTCAAAAAACCTGTAATATTTAAAAGAGTTAGAAAAGAGGTGGAAGTATTAGCAGAAAGTATGGGCATACTGTCAAAAAAATTAAAAGAAGCTAGAAGGAAAAGAGAAGAAGCTCAAGCAGAAAAGGAGACAGTAAAAACCAAAACTGTTGGTCTGGTAGCACCATCTGCCTGAGCTAGGTCAACTAGAAGCTCGACACCCCTATCTGCCCTTGAAGCAAAGCCAATCCCTATGAAAACTCAATCTAAGGGATCCGGTAAAGATGGAAAAAAGAAGAAAGATAAAAGAAAAAGAGTCTATGTGGTAGTTTTAGAAGATGAAGAGATAGAGACTGATGATGGAGTCAGAGAAATCAAGCATCAAGACACCAAGGAAGCAACAGATACAAAAAGAAAACCTTCCAGTGGAGATGACCAAGCAAAGAAGAAGGCAAAAACTAATTAACCAGGTATGTTAGTGGAAGAAGTTGAAAAATATTTGGTTAAGGATGGGAATCTCAAGCAACTTTGCAAATGGTATGAATCTTTTGGTAAATATGATCAAAGAATTCTTGAGGAGGCAACAATAAAATATTTGAACATTTTCAATAAATTTCTTATTGAAATAATGCCTAACTTGCCCAAAAGTTTATATGACATTTTGGAGATGAGGAGAGTCAACACTAGATCAAAAGAAGAGCAGATGAGAGAAAGAATTCTTGCTGAATTATGTCCAGTAGTATCTATGGAATAAATGAAGTCAATACTGAATAAAGCCAAGAAAGAATTCAAAATTAAAACAAGAGTGAATAAGTTGATGATTGGTCTAACCAAAGAAGTCGCTGAAGAGACTGAACAAATTCTGAGAAAAGTTTTGTTTAACTTCAGAATTGATGTTGTAATTGAAGGAACTCATGATGTTTCATCTAGTTCGGGAGAAGAAGAAGAAGAGAAACAAGATGCAACTAAGGATATTCAAATCCCTCCTAAAGTGGACAATACAAAAATGCCTATGGGAACTGAAGCTTTGGAAATTGTATCAGTTGAGAAAGCAGAGATCCCTGAAGATAAATTAGAACTTGCAACAGAGGAAGCAATGGTTGAAGAGAAGAAATTTGATGTAAAGGCAATTCCAGTAGAAGCAAGAGACACTACAGAGGTAGTGAAGAATTTTTTGGTAGAACAGAAAGAAGAGTTTGATCCTGAATTGATTGAAGGTCCTATTGACCTATCTACCCTGAGTCCAATTCAGAAAATGAAAGTAGCATCATTTTCCCAAGAAAAAGCCAAAGAAGAACTGTTGAAGTCCCATATTGAGGACAGTGAACTTCTAAATCTTGCATCTGAAGTCCTGGAAAAGATAATGCCCACTCATGTGAAAGATCTGACCGGTTCCTCCTCCGGTGAATTAAAGAATCTTATAAACTCAGTAAGTACTCACTTTGAGTCACTTGAGAAATCATCTATGATTAAAGTGCAAAAAGAATTTGATGTTAAAAGATTAAATGGGCTGAAGGAAATGATAACAAAGGATAAAACTTTGCTAGCCACCTATATGGAAAATATCCAAAATGCTCTATCCAAAGGTGGGAAGATTTGCAAGTCTTGTTTGTCATTGACAAAATTTACTGATGATAATGAAAAGAAGGTTAAGGATTTGGAAAAATAATTAGCTACTATGTCTAACACTTTTGATCCTTTAACTGGTAGTGTTGGAAAGTTAGAAGGTGAAGTGATATATTTTTTTGAAAAAATAAAGAGCTTAAAGCATGAAAATGAAAAAATTGTTGCAAGAGCATGTGAACTTAGAGATCTAATTGGCCCAAAGATAGAAATTATGTCAAGTGCATTGAAAGAAGAAGAAGATGCTAAGGAAGTGGGTGATCCAACAAACCTGGACTTTGCAGAGACACAATCCTACTTGGTGTGTGGTCACATAACAATCCTTGAGAGTCTCAAAAGAGTTTGGGACACGAATTTCGCTATGTTGAAGAAAGATTTTCCAGATATTTTCAAGTTTATGTAAGGTGAAGAAGTCTATTTGTACATAAGCAATTTTTTCATAATAGTTTTATTAAATTTTTGGTATGTGGATTCTTGCCTTTTCCATTGATGTCAAAGGGGGAGAGTAGTAGAGTGAAAAATGCATAATCATCTCAGGGGGAGAATTTTATTTTGGAGAAGAGTTTGATTTTTGAAATTTTGGCAGTGTAATTGAAGTTGGTACTGATCCAACACTTAGTCATTTTTCACTAAGTATTTCCATTAATGCCAAAGGGGGAGATTGTTGGCAAGAGACACTGCGAATATCATTGGGTATTGTCATTTATGGCAACCCTAGTCGGTGATTGGATACGTGGATCATCATTTGATCCTATTGGTAGTCAGATTGAAAATAGTTAAGGAAGAACAAAACATACGATAGTTTTGGGTTCATCGATTCACATGAATATTTTTAGTTGATATTTTGTGTTGCGTATCTCAATGAAGGTTGATCAATGTATTCTTAGTGTTATCCGTAAATCTCAGTGCCTCCTATTGATCCGTGTGCGAGTTAGAAGATCCAATTGGAAAATTCTCTGCTTTACCTTTACCGGAGCCGACTTCGTGAATGTATCATGTCACAGATGTTTGGGAAGAAATCATTTAAATATTTTTGTGTTCAAACATCTTTGTTTGGGTCCTAGCTAAGTTGTGGCCAAATGTTGTGGATGCACATTAATGTTTACTCATGATTTGACCCGACAGTTGTAAATATTATTTTGTTCTATTGATGCCGATCTATGGGTGATTAATTCTTAGTTGCGGATATATATAAGAGATCGTTCACATCATTTTGATGTATGTATGAAGTGTGTTGAGTGAATTGTGAATAAGAGAAAATTAGAAGAGTGATAATTCATAGTTTCACTTGTGCATAAAGGATCTGTGTTGCAAGTGTGAGAAGAACAGAGCAGAAGTGCAAAATCAGTCTATAGGACAAAAGATTGAATATTGAGCCTAATCAGAACTATAATCAAGCATATGTAGATGCTATTTTTCTCAGTTCAAACTCTCAGATGGTTTTAATCTGATTATTTTTGTAAGGCAGTGAGCCTTCCTATTTTGAGCAATGAACTCTAGGAAGTGCACCTCAATGCAAGTTCATTCCCCATATTGTAAACTTCATTTAAGTATACTCAGATTATATTGTGGATTGGCCATCCACCATGGTTTTTCCCCTAACAGGGTTTCCACGTATAAATCCTTGTGTTATGATGTGATTTTTTTCTTCTTGTTCATGCATTTTGGTTGAATGTTACAAGTTCTTTGAAGATAAAGGTTAATAAAGTTAATTTTTGCACAACACTAATTCACCCCCCCTCTCAATGTAGCTTGTTTCTAACATGATGGCAGGCCCGTTCATGCAGATGGATGCCATCTACCCACCATCGTCGTTTAAACTTAGCAAAATATTACCTTTTGGGCACCCTAATGACACATGCAGATTTGCCAATGTGGGATTCCACCTGCTAGTGTCTTTTCCATCGTCATTCCAAATGATCGCTCCACCCTGGCCTTCTGCCTTGTGGGCTTCACAAGCACCTTCTCTGGCACCTTCGAAACAAATCCAACACTTGGCCAAAATTCCCCCTCCTAGCTGACAACCCTCGTCGGTCTGCCCATGTAGGTTGCTCATTACCTTTGGCTCTTTACCTAGCGTCATTTCAAAATGGTCGTCATCTGTCGCTTGCTTGCTCCACAGATTCTACCAAAATTTTTGCCGTCGTTAGCAACGTTCGATCAAAATGGCTAACTTTTCCCTACTGCTTTCTTGGTGGGTCTTGAGCTCTTCCTCTCCATTCAAATCATGTTTCTCAAAAGTTGCTAAGTGTTGAGCCCCTTGCAAGCCTATCATTGTGGGTCACCGTCTACGAACTGCTTCATGTTACTCATCATTTCAAAACATCTGACCCCCTTTTCCTATCCATTATGCAGGCTCCACACAATCCATCTCCCTTTAATCACATCATGAAAATGACTAAGTAAAATTTGACTGTGAGTTGGTCCTTGCAGGCCTCTATCTATGGGCCACCGCCCCTTCCTAGTCGTTTCACGATCATCGTGTCAAAAAAATTGTGCTCAAGCTACCTTTTGCCTGACAGAGTCCAACATTCCTGTGGCTGTTTGGCTTCCCTTAAGAAAATGTTGTACCCTAATGACTTTGGCAGGCCCGATGGTGTGAACTGCTGCCTGTGGGCCATCGTCCAACCTTTGTCATTTCAGAACAGCCGCCACATAGCTACCTTCCACTAGTTGTCACCTACATTCTTTGATGAACTTGAACCTTAAATGAGATCTTCATGGCCGTCCTCCCTACTTGTGGATCCCACCTTGCGGGACTCTGTCTGTAGGGTTCCTTCACAACAATATCATTTCCAAATGATAGAACTCCAAATGCCCAAGGCATTGCTTGCCTTTGTGGCCCCTCGATCTACATTCCAAAATAGTTGACTCATCACTTCCAAAATCTCAAAGATGATCAAACTCACATAGCCAAGTGACTTAATATCTAGTGGGCCGCCCCTTATTGCACATAAATACTTATGCGGGTGGCCGACTATAGGCTGATGTTCCCTCTTCACCATCCACTTGCTGCCTCCTCCAAAACAATCACTAGCCCAGGGAAACCCACATCCCTAGGCCCGCATTGCTCAATCTTCCCTGAATGAAAGGAAAATGATAATTTTTAGGAGGTGTTGTGATCTTTGAAATATGAATTGCTCGATCTAACGTCTATTTTGCAAGATTTTATTGATGCTCCCCTTGTTTTATATATGAATATGCTTACTGCATCTTTTCTTGTAGGATTTATGCAACTAGCTACAGGACCATCAGGGGTGTCTGTCGAGCAAGAAAAGGGGAAGAAATATGCTAAGGCCCCAAGAGGGAAATAAGACAAGGACCAAATGAAATATCATTTTCATGCAGTGGAGGTCAACTCTTGAGTCACGAAGGAGTGGGATAAGATTGTATACACCAACCGCAACCACATCAATATTGATGAATTCAGATAGAGGGTCATTGTTAACCCCACCACAGAGAATGAGAAGAAGATAAGGAAGAGCTATCTAGCTAAGGCAGTTGACTTTCCACTAGCTCTTGTAGCACCCAAATTAGTGATGGCTTGCAGAGAAGCCTACCAAGAAAAGAGCAGAAGAATAGTGGACCGAGATGTTTGGGTGTTGGCTGATCTATCCGCCAAGTCCATTGCACAAACATTTTGCATCCCCACCTTTGATCCCATGGAGAAAGCCATGATGGAATATGCAGATAACATGTGGAAGGTGGACCCCATAAAGTGCAAGAAATTGATTAACCAACATTGGTTAAAAGACAAGAGGGAAAGTACAAACAACATGCCCAAAGAATTGTTCAAAAGCGATTTATATGAGGATTATCATGATTTGGTGAATTTTTTTAGCAGACTCATGGGAATCTCGACTACAATATATTTCTATCATTGGATTTTTTATTTCATTGAGGATATTGTATGAGGAACAACCAAGTTTGACTGGGCTTGGATGATTAGCATAAATTTGCACGAGCAGTTCCTAGCAGTGAAGAAGTCCTGTCAATTCTACATGACATCCTATTTGGTATACCTTCTGGTCAATTCCAATCCATACAAAGGTATGCTCATAGCACCAAACACAACTCCAGTATGAAAGGCTAAAGTATATGATAGATATCCATAGCTCTAGTACTAGAACTTCAAAAGAGATTATTGCAGGGTGAACGATGCGTTCATCGAGAACATCATCAGACTTATCGGAGGGACCTTCGAGAGAAGAGTCACTTATAGTTCCCATGCCTTCATCCATAGGTTTGGATTTTTATTTATCCAGTTTCCCAAATTCACTTATATCTAAATCATGTGCTTCAGTGACAAACCATACAAGCTACCCCGATATCCAAATGACCAGATTATTTTATTAGAAGTATCAAGGAAACTACAGAAAGCCCATACTCTCCTCATTGGAAAGCACCGAGCAGTGGTTCCATATCCTCTTACATTCGGGCAGGGAATGTACACTCTCCCAGTTGCCCAAAGTGTCAAGCATTCTAAGAAGGAGCTTGTTGAGTACAACCTGAACCAGTACACTCCTCGACCGAGAATGGACCCATACAAAAAATTGAGGAGATTTGTTGGGAAGGAGTACACCCATCTGCACAACATTGAATACTTTTGGGCTAATTGTAGAGATGATAAAGAGGTATGCATGAGGAATTATATGTGTATGACAACATAATTTTTTAAGATAGTTAAGTTGTTCCTAGTACCAGATCAGATCGTTGAGGAAGAAAACATTGTTATAGATTTGAGGTTCGATGTTGTCGCTAACTTGCTCTTGTCCCTCAAAGACTGGAATGAGGAAGAGTTCAATGACCTTGAAATTCTGACAAAGCCAATTGAGCACAGAACCAGGCAATAGGTTGATGCACAAGTTTCTCAACTAAATCTTCAAGGGGCTGATCTGACCTATGGAGAGCTTGAAGATGAGCTCGAGAGTGAGACTGATAGTGGGATTGCCACCGCAACTAAAGAAGCTCCCAAGTCTCCTCCCGTCACCCAGTCTCAAAAGAGAAATGAAGTATCAGAGTGTCATCTGAAGCACAAAGTATATTCGAGGAAGTCATTAGAGGTTGAGACCTCAAAGAAAGAAAAGAAATCGGGCAGGTTCTCTGAGATGCCCACTATTCACAAAGACCCAATGCATGAAGGAGAAGAAGGAGAAGAGTCTAAGCAACCCAAGTCACCACCTACTACCTCTATCCTTGTTGCTACCACTACTGTCACTACTATTACTCCTCCTCTGGCATCTCAGGCGCTAGCTATCGCCTCCACATCCATGGTGAACATCTCAGTTCACCTTGCCTCCACCTCGCTCATTACACCCATCATGGTAAGAGATTCCTCCTCTGCTACAACTTCCCCTCTCTCCTCCTATTCAATGTCTCCATCAACAATAGTTATGCTAGCCTCAACCACAACTATCCTTCCCTTTCTCTCCCAGAAGCATTTGTCTGACATATGCAAAAAATTCCCATGGAGCTTTCTGGGGTATTAATGAACCCTGTGGTGCAAGCTTCCTTGGCTCAATCCGTTTTCGATCTCCTTGTCCCTCCTACAATTAAGCCACCCAAGATGGAGGTGAAAATGCAACTATCAGAAGAATTGGAGAGAGGAGAAAGGGAGGCAGCTAAAAAGGAAAAGGATGTTGAACTTGATGATCCCTTCAAAGATGACTATCATGCACATCTAGAGCATCAGTACTTGGTCATCGATGAAGTGGTATATGAAGAAGAAGAGGGGTCACAATCCTCAGAAGAAGAAGATTTTGAAAACCCTGGTGCCAAGTATGTAATAGAATCCTTTGACCAAGAGCTCAAAGAGGATTTGTCCAAAAAACTCAAGGATGTTGGTGAGGAAGTGGAGAGGAAGTTTTTCAAAGAAGAGAAGGAAACTGATAAAGACATAGAAATTTCTACTGAGCCCCCATCAAAAGACCAAGATACAAGCATTGGCCAGCAAGAAGAAGCACCTCCCGAGAGGGAAGAAGAAGAAAAGAAAGAAGATGAAACAAAGAAGAGGATAAGGTTGAAGAGGAGGCTGAAACAAAGAAAGGTCTTGAGGTAGAATGTCATGCAGAGCTCGAGAAAGAAGAAGAAAAGGTGCCTGAAGGGGAAGATAGCCCCAAAGAAGAAGAGCAGGCCATATTCATCCACCACTCAGATGAGGAGGATGAAGAGAAAATATAAAAATAAGCCTCAGATCACAAATAAAGAGAGATCCAACATATTCAAAGAGAAGAAGGTGATCATGAATCGCCAAAGGAGGGATCCCAAATGGCCTGAGAAGCAAATACAGAAGAAGAACCCCACCCTCATGGATCCCAAGGCAAGACTAGAAACAATCCTAGCAAGAGCTCAAGTAGGAGACAAGAAAGATAAGAAGCCAAAAGTCAGATCACACATCACAATGGATACATCAGGATCCTGAACGGTGCAAATTTCCACCCCTGCAATGGATAAAGAAGAAGGGCTGACCTACAACATCTCCACCATTGATTTGGGTACAACTACAAGGGAGCAAAAGATTGATCAACTCCAGGGTTCCATGGCTACAATTGTTCATCAAATGAATAGACACCAATCCTCTAAGGAGGTATTGAAAGCATAGGTGACAAACTTCACTGCCTACATACAAAAATGGTATTATGTCAAGGAACTTCCAACAACATCGTTAGCCCTGCCACTTCTGCTATCAAAGGACCACATGAACGAGCTAGAGAAAAGAAAAAAATAGTCCAAGGCCACTAAGGATTGGTTTTAGCGTGTGATTTATAATGGTTGTATGGGCATCAACCACACCATCTAAATAGTAAACAAGTTTTGGGACCTTCAGAAACAACTAGAGACCACCGAGAGGACCTGCCATCTCTTCATTGAGCTATATAGGATCACTTATCCTAAGCTTTAATCCATCCTCAAGATACTTGATAAATTATGGTAAAAGGAGCAAGGCCTACCCAAGGCTGATCAATGGCTCATTGAAACATGACAAATGAGATTGGATCATAGGAAAGAAGTCTTGGAGCGAGTGCTCCATGAGGTGGAGCTTGATTTAGAATGGTCCAAGGAACATAGGATGGATGTTGAGGATTACCTCAAGCTTATGACAGACTATGAGATGTCGGTCCTCAAGCTCGATCCAGGGAAAATTAGACCACATTTTCACAAGAAAATGGAACAAGGGATAGCGGAATTGCTAACACCCGATTTTATGGACTTTGCTGCCAATGCCTCCATCCAATCTGAACAAATGATCAAAGCTATGCCCAAGTTCTTGAAGAACTGGGAATTAATCATGGGCTGGTCAAAGAAATTATCTTTCCAATTGATCCAATCTGATATAATAGAGTGGGACAAGCTTCAGACGATGACTGGAAAGTTTGTGGAATATGCCACATTGCAAAAGGAGGTTGGAAAGCTTGTCATTGATGATGAGTTCCTCACTATTTAGCTACAACAAAAGAGCAATCAGCCAGAAGAAAAAAGTGCTACAGTGTTGGGCACTAGAGGACGAAATAGGTTAAAAGACAAGAATGTATTTTAAATTGTAAAATATTTGGGGGTAGGTAAAACCCTAGTTTGTAGTGAATCTTGGCCACGTAATGAGATTAAATCTTGGCCACTCATTTTGTTTTTTGAGCACTATAAATAGGGGGTCTCCTCTCATTTTCAATAGAGATTTGAGTTTTTGTAAATACATGCTGCTAAAATTCTAATAGAAATTCATTGATTTGGTGGATTCTTGAGTTTTATTCATGTTTCATGATTTTTCTCCCCATAGTTGATAGATTTGAATAGATTTACCTTGTTGTTCTATGTGTTTTTACATGCTTTAGTAGATTAGTTAATGTTGTTCATTGATGTTGAAGAATTATGCTGTGTTGATGCCCTTACTTGTTCATGCTTTTTGTTGTTTGTTGATGATAAACAATAGTGTTAAGCTAGTCTGAACATAAACTGATTGCTAAACTTAAATTTCATCTTTTATTCATGTTATACTATGAATGAATGGTTGAAAATCTATAGACCTTAGAAGATAGCACTAGTTTCATGATACTGTAAGTTGATTTGGTTAAGTGGAACTTATTTTCAGGAAGGTTGTCCAATGTAGCGCTCTCCATTATCACTGTTCATTGGTAGTTGTAGGTCTAAGAATTTCTTCCTCTCCCTTCCCTTTTGAATTTTCTTTGAAATAATAAGTTAGGTAAAGTTGAGGCATCATTGTAAATCCAAATCTGATGATAAAAGGTGGAGTTCAGATTGTTGTTTTCAACTTGCAACAACTTCCCATCAATTCCAACTCTTGAGAACTCCATCTAAAGAACAAATTTCCCTCCAACTTAGCATATGTAAGGCTTCCCTATGATTACCAGCAAATCACATAAAACCAATTGAGAAATTCCAATAAATTCATGACCTAACACCCGAGAGACCTTGGGGCAGTAACTTGTAACTTGTTTGCAGATTTCTACCTTTCAAGAGAGGCAATGCACCTATGCATTACCTATGCTGAGAAGTGAAAAAACACCCATCAACAAGTACACATTGCATTGTTATAAAAAATTGAACCAAGTTCTTATGCAGAGGTGAGCAAAGAGAAAGGACAGATAGATGCTATGGAGGAAGAGTTGACTCATATCAAGAAAAATGAAGCTTGGGAATTGGTTCCAAGAAATAAAGACAAAAATGTCATTGGTATTAAATGGGTCTTTATAAATAAGTTGAATAAAGATGGAGAAGTTATCCAAAACAAGGTTAGGATTATATGTAAAGGTTATGCTCAAGTTGAAGGAATTGATTTTGAGGAAAAAAATTCTCTAGTAGCAAGTTTGGAAGCAATCCAAATATTTTTGGCCCTATTAGCATTCAAGAATTTCAAGGTATATCAAATGGATGTGAAGTCTGCATTTCTAAATGGAAAGTTAGAAGAAGTTTACATTGAGAAACCAGAAGGATTCCAATGTTCAGATAATCTGGATTTTGTGTGTAGACTGAAGAAAGCAATTTATGGACTCAAATAGGCTCCTAGGGTATGGTACTCTAGATTGGATAAGTATATACAACAATAATATTTTTGGAGAGGCAGTGTAGATAATAATTTATACATAAAAATAGAAGGAGATCAACTATTGATTGTTGTTTTCTAGATGACATTATCTTTGGTGGAAGCAGTGATGACATGTGCAAGGAGTTTCAAAATTTAATGTAGAATGAGTTCGAAATGTCAATGCTTGGTGAAATATCTTTCTTTGTTAGTTTATAGATTTTTCAATCAGAAAAAGGCATATTCATTTCTCAGAACAAGTACATAAAAGAAATGTTGAGAAAATTTAAGATGAAAGAATGTAAATCAGTAAGTACACCTATGGTTACTAGGTGTAAGTTGTGTAAATATGATGAATCTAATTTGGAAAACTAGAATTTTTATAGGTCTCTAATTGGTAGTATGTTGTATGTGATTGCATCTAGACTAGATATAATGCAAGTAGCTGGGATGGTATCAAGATTTCAGGAAGAACCTAAGGAAAATCATGTCAATGAAGTAAAGAGGATATTCAGATATTTGAAGGATACAATGGATTTTGTTTTGAGGTGCCCTTAGAGTGAAAAATTTACTCTAATTTCATATATAGATGAATATTGGGTAAGAAGCATAGATCATCGAAAGAGTACAAGTGGTGGAGATTTCTTTCTTGGTGGCAGTCTTATGTCCTAGCTAATCAAGAAGTAGTATTCAATATCTTTATCTACAATAGAGGTAGAGTTTATTGCATCACCTTCATGTTGTACTCAAATATTATGGATGAAGCAAAATTTGAAGGAGATGAAGACAAAGTTTGATGAACCTATATCTATTCTTTGTGGCAATGTCGGTGCTATAAAATTTTCCAAGAATTTAGTAATGCACTCAAGGAAAAAATATATTGTAATCATCATTTTATGAGAGAGAAGGTTGCAGACAAAGAGGTGAAGTTGGAGTATCTTGAAACCAAGGAGCAAGTAGCAAAAATTTTCACAAAACTACTTCCTAAGGAGGCTTTTGAGTTTCTTCGAAAGAAGTTGGGATTTATTGCTCCCTCCTCTTGAATATGAGGACAAATAGGTTGAGGGGGAGTGTTAAATCCCTACCATAAGAAGGATTGGTGGTCTTGCATAATGCTTTCAAAAATTAGTAATGGTATGGACTCAGGGGGAGTTTATTCAAGAAATAAGTTTCTAAATTATGGAGAAAGTAGTTGACCTTTGGCATTGATGTTAAGGTGGGAGAAATAGGAATCAAAATGCTAAATAATCTAAGGGGGGAAATAATTAAAGTGATGTGGTTTCTTGATCCTAACACATCATATTTTCCTTCGTGTGGCCAACATTTTGTTGTTTTCCATCAATGATAAAGGGGAATATTGTTTGGCATATGTTGTCATTGATGTTAAAGGAGTAATGTCATGGAGTAGTGTCCATGATGATAAATAGTGATCACTAATTTCTAAGGAGTAACTAACTAAACAATGAGAAATAAATGTAATCATACTTAAATTATTATAATTTTGAGTACATTGAAGAAGATTGATTGTAGTATAATTGTAATATCATGCTTGCATCTATTCATATTGATAGAGGTAATCTAGAAGTCTGATGCAAAATGTTGGAGATTAGTTACTTAGGGCAAAGGGATTTGTTTTGGAAATACCGTCATATTTTGTATTCCCTTCTAGATATGATTTTTTCTCTACAGTTTGAAAGGAGAGTATTCCTTCACTCGTTCTATCTTATTTTATAGTTTTTGGTATTTATGCTCATCATGCAAAAAATTGAAGTAACAAAAAGGTCACTATGCTTGTTAGTTAACTAGTTAGAGTTTTGAAATTGGGTGGAAACAAGTTAAAGCATGTGACATCCAAAGATAACATGGGATTTTGAAATAGGTATAGTTTAAGGTTCCTATGGAAGTTCACAACATCATGTTCTTTTGGCGGAAATAAATTTGATTTAGGACCTACCCAATACACGTTTCATGGAAAATTGAGTATAGGTCCATCCTATGTCGATCTGGTTAATTGTGGGCCCCTGGCCAACATGAAGTGATGTTAATGTAATGTGTTTTATATAATCATCATATTTTTAGATCTCACATGGCATGGATGTGGATGTGAATTTAGGTGGAAGTGTAAAATTATGTGAGCAAGTGTAATTTAATAGGAGTTGCATCTCAATAATTGTGTGCCAATATCAAAAGATCATAAGGTGTGTAGAAGAGTGTTTGAGGAAAGCTCAGATCTTGACTAAGCTATGTAATCAATATTGAATTTTCACAAGTTTTTATATTTTTAATCATATAGGATTGGTTTCCTACTCATTGAGTTGGTGTTTAGGTCTTCGTAAAGGGGATTAGTGTCTTCAGTAGGTTGGTGCCTACATGTAAAGTAGGGGATTGGTGTCTTTGGTAGGTTGGTGCCTACTTCATGATTATAACTTATTCATTATTTTGTGTGGTTGGATTTGGATAGTAGCTCCAAGAAGCTCTTCTCACTATGGTGTTTCACATTCTGGTTTTCAACATATATCTGGTGTTCAGGTCTTTGTAAAGGGGATTAGTGTCTTAAGTAGGTTGGTGCCTACATGTAAAGTAGGGGATTGGTGTCTTCGGTAGGTTGGTGCCTACTTCATGATTATAACTTATTCATTATTTATGTGTGGTTGGATTTGGATAGTAGCTCCAAGAAGCTCTTCTCACTATGGTTTTTCACATTCTGGGTTTCCACATATATCTAGTGTTCATTGTGTGAATGTATGTTTGTGTGATTTCTTGATTGATAGTAGTTGTTTTGATTCATGTTTCATGTTTGGATATACATGTTGAACTAAATAGTTTTAAATAGTTTTGATCTACTAATTCACCCCCTCAATAAATTTGGTTCCCTTCATCTACATCCCTCAAGGAAATTTAAATGAAAAATTATTCTTGTAATGATGTAATTTTTAATCTACATCACAATTTTCTTTCCCATCACATTCTTTAGCACCCATTTAATACTAATTTTTTTCCCTTCCTTTGAAATGTATACTAGCAAAGGGGATCCTACTATTGAACTAACCACCAGCATCTCCCTTCAGGTTCGCGACATGGTTTAACCGCCTCCCATGGATCTTAACTGAAGCCTGTATCAGGCATTAACAGGGTCGATCTTTTGGTGCAATGACAAGGCCAACAATTGGTATCAAAGCCGGTCACTGGTTCAAACCCCTCGGGTGACATTGAGGGGGGATTGATGCTGGCGGTTAGTCCAACACCTACAACATGTGTGATCACTCAATGTGAATTTCCTTGAATTTTTTTATGATTATCAATTCTTGGCCAAATTCTTCTCTGCACATTTAAGAACTATGTCATTGAATGGTTTTACCCTCTTACTCATAATTTTTACTTGTTCCTTTATCAAATCAATAGTTTCCTTTGTCCAACATTTCCTAATCAATAGTGGCTTGGAAGTCACATTTTTCAACCTTATACAATGCAAGCAAGAGTCTATAGAATGGGTCAATTATCTTTTTTACACTTTTAATCCCTACTTGCCAATATATAACACCAACTTCTTGATGATGAGATACAAAATTTATTCATCAATAATCTTTTATTTCAAATAGAAATATATTGTTATTTAAATTATAAGCTACATTTTTTTATTTGTGTGCAAGCTTAAGAGATTATGAGACCACACTCTTAGATTCTAATATTATTAGTTATAACCCATTTTCCTTGTCTTCATCTTCTTAGTCACCCACCCCTTCTCCTTATCACTAAAAATTATCCATGGTTCCCTTTAAGAAACCCAACCCTCCATTTTCCAAACCCAACTTCAATATTAATATTAACCATGTTGATCCTTCTCCTTCATCCACCAATTTCATTACCTTCAAACTACAAAACTTGCTTAAATTAACTTGCCTTGTTGACCCTCTCTATTATACTTAACTAACTCCTTTCTATCAAACTCATTCCTTTCCCCCTATTCGTCCTCTTGATGTATATGTAGCCCCACCCCTTCATGGTTATGAACCATATTGATTTTAGTGGATTCCATCATGTGAATGACTAGAATATTGACAAGAGTATGGGGTTGCGTCACAAAATCTAAGCTTTAATTAATAACAATATCATTCATTTTTTTAGTATCCCAAACTATTGACCTCTTTGTCTTATTATTCTTTGTATCAACTCATTTTTATTTAGATATGGATTATACTTGTTATTGGATAGTTAATGTGAAGGATGTGTGATTTTGATAATTATTTGTATGCTTATAGTTATTGTGTAAATGTGTTTGAGTGTGCACTAGATATTATTGTTATGAATGTAATGCATAATACCCATAATATTTAATATATTTCCTGCATAACCCCATGAGATAAAATGTATTCAAGCTTACAAAATAACAATAATGCAAAGATAAAATAGAAAATCCATAAGATAACAAAAGATATCCCTAGGAAAACCCTCATAAAGAGAAATCCTATCCTCTAAATCCATCAAAACTCTATATATTATTTAGTAATAAAAAATTTCAGTGAACCTATAGATTTTCTATGAATAATTCTGAAACATCAATCTCCTCTAATTAACTCTCCATGTGTCCAAGCATATAACTATTGTCTATTTCTCAACTAGTCATTGACAATTATTTAATGCTTGACTTAGGTAGTTTTGTCTTGATTAATTAATCTTTGAAATGAGGCATGGTCATAAAAAAATTCTCATCTAAGCCTTAGTGAAAGAAATGTTTTAATAAAAATTATCCCAAAGATCTCATTTCTTAAATTAATTGAAGGGATAAAGCTTTATTTGCATGCAAAGAAGGGAAAAAAATAAGTAATGTCAAAGATTCATGAGGAATTTGAGCTTCTTAGGGTTCTCATATTTTGGAGATCTCTTATTTTCTTCTACTTACCATAGTGGCTAGGAATCAATACTCAAATATATGAATGCATGTCATAGGTTTTCCATTCATCACTTTAAATTCTATGTGGGAATCAACGTGCAAGATGAAGAGGGAAGAGTAAAAGCGATGATGGAGCCTTGTAAACAAAAGTTACTTTTAGATATGGAGCTAAGTATGCAAGGATATGTACATTTGAAATATCATTATAAAGAGGTAGCTCCTGAATTTATTTAAACAATTCTATTAAATTATAACTTCACCTTAAAGGACAAATATTTGAGATACTTGTAGCTTTCATTGTAACTGTCTAGAAAGGTATTTTCTGAAGTAAGTTTTAAAGATTCCAAAGAGGAAGGACATAAATATTACAATGGCATTCATAAAAATCTCACAAAACCTTTTTCCAAACCCTAGCCATGGTTGGGTAATTTTTAGGATGAATATGCATAGTGAATAACAAAAGGATAGCCAAGATGAGACTATCCAAGGTACCATGAGACACAAATAAAATGATAAAGTAAGAGAAGGTTGAGACCCTTATAAAATTTTGAAAATCATATAAGAAAAACCTAGTGCAAGGGTTTCATGGTTGACATTCCTCCATAAGGACAGTAAGAGACATAGTAGGGTAGGAACATACCTCATATGACTCATGAAGAGGTAGAATACAAAGAGAGATCATAGTGGACTATGAAAAAGGATAAATGAAGGAGAGTGACTTCATCATGGAAGCTATTTAAGATATGTCAATCCATTAGGAAGCAATGGGACTTTAGTCTCAAGATAAATATGATCGAGTGATACAGTATGGAGAAAATTTTAGATAGTGATTCTCATTATTTTTCTAGTATCTTTTGATAGATGACAGTGACAAAGATATATCCAAGAGGAAAAGGTATGAGATAAAATGGTCATAGACAAAGAGGCCAATCTACATAAAAAATTCTAAGGATCCTTATGTGTGGAAAAGGATAGTACAATCACTTCAATGCAAGAAAAATCATCTTAAAAAAGAGTGACTTGACAGTGCCATGGAATTTAAAAAGATGAAAGTCACCTTAAAGTATCAATAGGGAAGTCACAATGCCATGAAATAAAAGGATGACTATCACCATTTAAGGAAAATATTATAGATGAATCACCAAAGAAGGAAAGTGCTAGACTTATGAAAATAAATAATAATACCAAGGATTCATTTTGTTCACCAATATCAAGGAGAAATTTTTATAGAGACAATATGAGATCAAGGATCAATAAGGATAGTCTATATCAAGCATACAGGTGTACAATCATAAATGAGTGTGATTAAAAATCATGAAAGAATACAATGGATTATTCAAAACAAGTGACTGAAGAGGAATGATAGAGGTGGATTCCTCATAAGACAAGGACAAGATCACGATCATAAAAATCAAATCATATTTTCCTTTTGTTAGTTTATGAAGTGGACATAGTATGGATGGGGAAGATCTATTCAAAGTGACAAGTTATTATAGTCACCCCAAGTTGAAGAAGGAAATTCACTTCAAATTTATCAAATCAAAGACATATCTTGATGAAGGAAGCAAGAAAGGACAATAAAGATGATAAGACCATGGAGGGAAGTGACATGTCAATACTCAACAAAATATAGTCAATGCAATAGATTTCATCATAGAGGGGAAGAGGTATTCATATATGAGACAATCAATGTTTCAAGAAGCTAGTCACTTCAAACCTTAGAAAAGGATAGCCTTTACCAATACCTCAAGGAAAATTAAGGACAACCATCTTGCAAAAAGGAGGAAAATCCATATTGAAGATTCAAAGGATACTCATAGTGATAAGGAACATGATGATGAAGAGAGAATAATATCTTCATTTCCTAATAATGAAATGGGGATACACACTACCATAACACATTCATGAATGAGGATAGTATTAAATGCATAAAATGGTGAAAAAATCATGAGATTTCAAAGAGAACAATGCTCACTAAAGAGAAAGCTAGTTGTTGTGACATGTCTAAGATAGTATTTTATGAGCTAGAGGAAAATAATGACAATAAGGGATAAAATTTCCATCACATGTAAGATGTAGTAGTCATATAGGAGAAAGGGTATTTATGCAATGAATGAAGATGGTCATAGAAAAGGAGGATAATCCACCATGAAATCTAATGGAATAAGCATTGACATATGAGAGGATAGAGTTTCTAGCATGATAGTCACCAAGAAAAGAATGATTACATGATAGTCCAAATACAAGATGACAAGCTCCTTAGTTAAAGCTTGAGGTAAAAGGCTAGTAATGAGGACAGTTAGGAGAATATAGATATATCATTTACATGATATGACTCCCATTTACAATAAATAGTGAATAGTCATATAGCAATGAGTTTCATTCATAAATATACACTTGTGGCATTTAGGGAAATGAAGTATGTAAAGGATGACTTATGATGAGAAAAGACAAAGATATCACAAGTGACAAAAGCCTTCACAAAAAAGAGACAAAAAATAAAGATTAATAGGTTGTCAACATAGGTGCACAAAGATAACAAGAGGGACAATGGATAGTGTCAAGTGCTCATGAACATTGAAAAGGGAAATGAAATTTCATAAAAAGGACAGTCAAATAAAATTTAGTCGTGACAATGAAGCCACAATTCAATAAAGACAAGTTAGTGATAGTAGTCATGGATAGATTTTGAAAGGATATTTATATAAATGAAGACCTTGATAGAATCATTGCATATTGTTTTACCTTGTCTAATACAATCATTAGTAATGAATACACTCAAGTGGACTGTGTAAAGATAATTGAGGGTAGTGAAACATGACAAGTGCAATGTAAAATGAAAGGGAGACATAAGGATGCATTCAAAGGATAGTCATATAATGCACATACTATGAAAGTAATAGGTGTAGATATGAATGGCTTGGACAAAAAGATATGATAATCCTTTAAGAAAATAATAGGATTGTATCCTCAAGAAACTCCATAAAGACATTATACAAAGGGTTTTATGAATAAAGGACATTAAAATTTCATTTTGGAGGCACTTATCACCAGTTTAAGAGTTGATAATGAGGTTACATGAGTGGTACTTGAGTTAGGTGAATTTTTCAATGTACAAGCAAGAAATTTGGGGTATATGTGAGCCCTAAAAACAAGGATATTTTACCTTGTATGCCTAGCAACCTGAAACCTCATGCAAAATGATAGAAGATAGCTCTCCCATTCAACATCGTGCATATTTTTGAAGACTTGTTCAAGTTCAGTTGGAGCATATTTCAGAGAGAATTTTGCATGGTTTGCAAATATATTAAGAAGGATTTCTACACCCAATATCCAAGTTCAAGCATGTAGACTCAACCTCTTCCTTGAAGACAACTCTAGTCATCCAAGAGGTGGCTTTCATCAAAACCAGGCATCCTAGTTGTTTTTAAGAGTTATTTCTATTCTTGTTTTCTGACCAAAAGAAAGAGATTGTAACCCGGTTTTTGAGAGATATTTTTCAATATAGAATAACATTTCCATGTACTTTTAAAGTATTTTCAAATTTGTAACTGTAAATCTCCTATTATTTCAATAAAAGTAACATATTTTTCCTTCTCCAATCCATGTGTTGAATGTCTTTGTAAATTATTTGATCTAATTTTTGCGAATATCAATATAGAATCCTTGAATTATGTCTCATTTCAAAACATTTTTATTTAGGAATAAGTAAAACCCATATAGGTCATAGGATGTGTTAATTTTTCTAGCAGTTGTGTTGTGAAAGCACTTGGTTTTCCTTCAAGAAATGTGAAACATAACCTTCTTGCGAAACAATATTATGTGAGTTTTGAAAACAATTGAGCTAAGCATAGAGTAGGGTAGATTTTTTGAGAAATTGTGAGTTAAAATAGCAGGTATAGGTCTTTTGAAGTTTGGCGCATCACCTCATAGGATAAATTCTTTTAAATTTTAGTCCATCTATCTCTTTTGCTTATTAACCAGTAGTTTATAGAAGGTTCATAAAGAACTAGACCTCTTTGGAGGTTCATCTTCACTATAAGCAACCCATAGCTTAAAGATGATCCCATTTTTTACAAGATAGCTAAGTTTTGCACTTAGCTAGGGTGTAATCCTCATGAAAAAAAGTTTTGGCACACCTAGTGGGACTCTAACACTTTTTTTAGCCAAATAATTACTTAGATTTCACTATTGTACAGGTATATACAACAATTTTTTGGAATTTTTGAGTTGACAAACATATACTTGGTGACTCGACACTCTAATTCTGAAGTAGATCTAGTGCGAAAAATACATGAGAAGAGTGCAAACAAGAGGAAGTTCAACTCCTTTTGATTTTTATAGCTATCACCACCAAGATGAAAAGAGAGAGCAACAAGAAGAAGTCTTAACCCACCAACAAGGACACATTCTATGCCTTCAAATCATAGGCCCGCAATTTTTTTCCAAGAAATCTAATATCAAATCCACATGCACCAACAAATTTGATGGTGAGGAAGTTTTCTTTTGCACCATTTAATGGAGGCAACCCATTAGATCTTTCCTAAAATGATGAAATACTTGTGGAAACCCTTAGAATTTTTCCTTTATTAATAGATAAGATCAAAATACACCCATTGAGAACATTTGGGATGTGGCCACATTGTCTATAGTTCACAATATCCTTGTTGAGAATGTGGCAATCAGACTCCTTGTTGCTTCATTGAAGGGAAAAACATTACAGTGGTTCGTGAGTTTACTTGTCAATTCAATCAAAATATGGGATCAGTTGGGGGACTCCTTACACAAGCAATTTAAAGATAAATCATACCACTTATGCTTGGTAAAACAACTAACTACCATCAAAAGAGCTCCACATGAACACATGATGAATTTTAATTTTCATTTCTAGAAGACTTGGGACAAAATCCCATAAATGGTAAGGCCTTCAATTGATCATGAATTTTTATATTATCTTAAGGCTCTTAATAGTGATATATTTGTGATGATTCAATCTATGGGTGGAACTACACTCCCTAATACATATGACATTGCCATCAAGGTAGGAAATAGCTTTATACAAGCTAGTAAAGTAGCTCCAAGACTCCCAATGCCCATTTTCTATAAGTACAACCACCCATACCATTGCCAATACCCCCTATAGCTATTGTACCTACTATACTAGCATTGAGCTATCAAGCATCTATCCAAGAAAAAGTTTCCTGAGCCCAATCTCATGAATTACAAGAGATAAAAGGATTAATCTAGACCATTAGCAATGAATTAGTAAACATAAAGAAGCAACAAAGCCAAAATTTTAGACTTTATCAACCCAATCAGCCTAATAGGCCTCGTTACTAGGTCGATCCTCAAGGTCAAAGAAGACATTTCAATATTAGGCCTTATCAACTTTACAAACATAACATTGCCACCACTTCTAAAGAGCTTGTACCAATGCAAAATAACATGGTACAAGACTTTGAATGGTGTTTTTCATGCAACCAACCTCATAACCAAGAGACATGTTCAAATGTAATGCTAAATCAGGCCCTCACGAAACATAATAACACTTTTGTTCCATAAGATGCAACATGAGAAAAAAATGAACAATAAAGTTCTCATCATAATCATGGTCATCGCAATGTCACCCGTATGAATTAGCAAGGTGAAGAGTTTTGTGGGGTAAGCCATCCATATGGCCAAAATTAGGCATCTCACTCCATAGAATCCAATACAAGGGCTAAAAAGAGGATTGTTGACATAGGTCAACAAGTTGATAAGGGGAAAAATCAGTCTCTTGCAAACCATCAAAGTACTATTAATCCATCACACTCTCAAAACATGCAAATATTACCAAGAGGAAAAGTTGTGGTAAACAAGTATCAGCCTAAACATTAGTCACAACCATTAGAAACACAAGGAGATGTTCCAAGAGGACAAAAAAGGGTTAGTACAATTCCATTCAACATTTTGGAGCATATGAAAAAATACAATTTCAGTATGTCAATGTGGGACTCTATATCTCTTCCTAGGTAAAAATATTTGTTGTAAAAAGGATTTGTTACACCTAGAGTTACACTTTCTAGTACTCCTCAAGATAAAAGTGAAAAAAAACTAAAGATGTCAAACCACCTCTTGGCCAACAACTTGTCCATAACTTTATGATGAGTATGCATAGTGAATAGCCAAAGGATAGTCAAGATGAAACTATCCAACATACCATGAGACAAGGCTGAGGTGATCTAGTATGAGAAGGTTGAGAACCTTATAACATTGTGACAATCATAGAAGACAAATCTAGTGCAAGGGTTTCATGGTTGGCGTTCCTCCATAAGGAAAGTAAGATACGTAGTAGTGTAGGAACATACCTCATATGAATCATGAAGAGGTAGACTTCAAAGAGAGATCATAATGGATTATGCAAAAGGGTAAATGAAGGAGAGTGATTTCATCATGACAACTATTTAAGATGTGACAGTCCTTTAGAAAGAAATGGGATTGTATTCTCAAGATAACTATGATTGAGTGCTACAGTATGGAGAAAATTTTAGAGGGCGATTATTATTCTTTTTCAAGTATCTTTTGATAAATGATGGTGAAAAAGATATATCAAAGAGGAAAATGCATGAGATAAAGATGGTCATAGACAAAGAGGCCAATCTACATGAATTTTTTTAAGGATCCTTATGGGTGGACAAGGATAGGACAACCACTTTAATGCAAGGACAATCATCTTAAAAGAGTGACTTGACAGTGCCATGGAGTTTCAAGAGATGAAAATCACCTTAAAGTATCAACATGGCAATTGTAATACCATGTAATAAAAGGATGAGTGTAACCATGTAAAGATAATCTTATAAATAATCACCAAAGTAGGACAATGATAAACTTATGATAGTAAAGACTACCAAGGATGCATTTTGTTCACCAATATCAAGGGGTAGAGTTCATAGAGACAATATGAGATCAAGGATCAAGAAGGATAGTCCATACCAAGCATAAAGGTGGATAGTCATAAATAAGTGTGATTAGAACTCATGAAAGAAGACAACGGATTGTGAAAAAAAATTGAATGAAGAGGAATGATAGAGTTGGATTCTTGGTAAGACAAGGACAAGATCACGATCATAGCAAAATATGGTCATACTTTCCTTTTTTTAGTTTATGAGGTGGATAGATTATGGACATGATAAAGCTATTTAAAGCGACAAGTTATGGCAATCACCTCAGGTTGAAGAAGGAAAATCACTTCAAATTTGTCAAGTCAAAGACATATCGTGATGAAGGAAGCAAGAAAGGGAATTCAAGATGAAAAGACTATGGAGGGTAGTGACATGTCAATACTCAACAAAATACAGTCAATGTAATGGATTCCATCATAGAGGGCAAGAGGTCTTCATATATGAGACAAACAATGTTTCAACAAGGTAGTCACTTCAAACCACCATGAAATATACTAGAATAAGCATTGATAGATGAGAGTATAGGGTTTCTAGCATGATAGTCACCACAAAAAGTGATTACATGATAGTCCAAATACATGATGAAAAGACTTAGTTAAAGGTTGAGGTCAAAGGCTAGTAATGAGGATAGTTGGGAGAATAAGGATATACCATTTACATGATATGGTTCCCATTTACAAAAATAGTGAGAAGTCCTATAAAACTGAGTTTCATTAATAAATATACACTTATGGAATTGATGGTAATAAAGGATGTAAAGGACAACTCATGATGAGAAAAGATAGTGATATCACAAGTGAAAACAATCTTCATTAAATAAAGACATAAAAAGAAAAGATTAGTAGGTTGTTTACATAGATGTATAGAGATAACAAGAGGAATAGTGGACAATGTCAAATGCTCATGAAAAATGAAAACCAAATAAAAATTAGTAATGATAATGAAGCCACACGTCACTAAATACAAGTTAGTGATAGTAGTCATGGAAATATTTTGAAAGGATAGTTATAACAAAGAAGACCTTGGTAGAATCCTTACAAATTTATTTCCCTTGTCTAAGATATTCATGATTAATGAAGACAGTCAAGTGGACTATGCAAAGATAATTAAGGGTAGTGAAACATGACAAGTGCAATGCCAAACGAAAGGGAGTCATAAGGATAAATTCAAAGCACAACCATATAATGCATAAACCACGAAAATGATAGGTGTAGAAATAAATGGCTTGGACAAGAAGATATAGTAGTCCTTTAAGAAAACAATAGGACTGTAGCCTCAAGAAACTCCATGAAGACATTCTACAAATGGTTTTATGAATAAAAGTTGATATTCATCATAGAAGATAACTACAACTTAATTGAGAATGGGAATGTATATAAAGAGATAAATTGAAGTTCCTAAAGCATGCATTATTTAATAAACTTAAGGAGTTGGTCATATTCAAATATCCATGATCCTACTTCATGCAAGGAATTCACGAGTTAATGGAAAAATGAGGTTAAAAGTTCGGTTTGGAGGCACTTATCAATAATTTAGGAGTTGATAAGGAGGATGCATGGGTGATACTTGAGCTAGGTGAAGTTTTCAAGGCACAATCAAGTAGTTTGGGAAAATTTTGAGCCCTAAAAAGATTTTTTTTTACCTTGTACACTCGGGAACCTAAAATATCATGCAAAATGATAGAAGAAAACACTCCCATTCACCATCATGCATATTTTTGAACACTTGTTCAAGTTCATTTGGAGCATATTTTAGGGGTCATTTTGCATGATTTGAATGTAGTTCAAGGAGTTCTACACCCACTGCCCAAGTTCAAACATGCAAACTCGACCTCTTCCTTGAAGACAAATCCAGTCATGCAAGAGGTTGGTTTCATTAAAACTAGGTGCCCTAGTTTTTTTTCAAAGTTCTTTCTACTCTTTTGTTCTTTGAGCAAGAGAAAGAGATTGTGACTCAGTTTTTTAGAGAGATTTTTCAATATAGAATAGCATTTTCATGTATTTTTAAAGTATTTTCAAATTTGTAACTATGAAGCTCCCATTATTTCAATAAAAGAAACATATTTTACCTTCTCCAATCCATGTTTTGAATGTCTTTGTAGACAATTTGATCTAATTTATGTAATTATCAATGTAGAATCCTTAAATTATGTCTCATTGAAAAAAAAATTATATAGGAATAAGAAAAATCCATATAGGTCATAGGTTGTGCTAATTGTTTCAGTATTTGTATTTGTGAAAGCACTTAGTTTTCATTCAAAAACATGAAACATAACCTTCTTGTGAAACACTATTATATGAATTTTGCAAAAAAATGAGTTGTGCATAGGGCAAGGTAGATTTTGAGAGAAATTGTGAGTTAAAGTAGTAATTGCAAGTCTTTTGAAGTTTGGTGCATCACCTCCTAGGATAAATCCTTTTCAATTTTAGTCATTCTATCTCTTTTCCTTACAATTCAGTAGTTTATAGGAGGTTCATCAAGGGAACCAACTAAAGGGTACATAATATATTGAGATGGGAGTTGAATCAATTATTTAAAACTCTTTAATTCAACATGAGTTACCATTAATAATGTAACGCCCCGACGTGGAAACCAAAAAATGTTATGTCATTCACATAAAACAACTGAATATATATATATATATTTATTTAAAACAGATAACATGTGACAACAACTAACATAATCGTTTTAGGGTTCCACAACTACACTACTAATAATAACATTACGCCACAACAACCATGTGTAAATAAACTCATGAGAATAGTCATGATTAGATATACATATACAATAAGAGTTGCATATAATAACTGAGATTGTGACAAATCTCAAAATAATACAAATATTGATACAAAGCATCTCATGTACATCATGAGTGTAATACAATAAAGAATGAGATGTAGAAAAGAAGATGACCATGTCCACGAACTCCTCCAAGGGACAAAGCTCCACAACCACTGTGCATTCTGGATCCTGCTAAGAAAACCTATCACGAACAACTCACCTACAAGGGACCCAATGGAGAATGTGGCACGTTCCTCCCAACCATGTGGAGATCGAAAGCCCACCCTCTGTGCTAGGAGATAGAACAAGTCCTCAAGTCAAACTGACATCAAATAGTACATTACACTTACAAGGTCGACTCACATGACATCAAAATACTAGACAAATGACAAACTCCCAAAGGTGACTCACAAACACAAGTGATCAATAAGTGTACTAACAAGTGTACAAGGACAAGAGTGTCATTACACAAGCTTGACATGGGTTACCCCATGGGATCTTCATAGGTTACCGGCCCCTCACTTGGTTAAACCCTGGTGACCTCAATTGATCCTCGACCCCCACTCTCACTCATGTGGGATCAACATACCTTTCGAAGGGACAAGATAGTTGATCTTTGCCATTCCAAGCCTTCCCACTCATCCCAAGCCCAAATGAGCACTTGAGTCATGAATGAGGCTAACTTATCTGAATTAATATGAGATTCTACCCAAAACCCCTAAAATCTTATTTTAATTATCACTTGGTTAACACACTTCTGAGGGGTTACCCCTACAACCACTTCTGGTTCCAGCCCCTATCAGAAGCCACTCCTCCTAAGGTACAACTCCTCAAAAAGATTTAAACAAAAAGACCACATGCATGCAACATGAACTTCATACACAAGGACTTAAAATCAACCGAACAAATAAATAACATTAAATGACATAACATGCATGATGAAACTTCCACAAATGTGTACTCTCATAACATGGAATACAAATACCCCAAAATAGTTACACAAAGGCATAACGTGTGTGGACCACATTACTATATTGAAGTAAATAAAGTATAACCACAATTATCTATCCATGAATCTCCAAGACAATATTGATATACAAGCCTCCAGATGACATACACATTACAACATATTTCCAAAACATGGAGTAAGAACAGACCCAAGATAGAATTACCATCAAATAAAGTTACTAGTTTCCATTCCAACTTTCCTATCATATAAGAGTACAAAGAATTCATACCGTAATTACCATTCCTATTTATTCACTGAAATTGATAAGACATTTATCATTCCACTCTTAGCAAAGTATAAGTATCTAAATTAATAGATCACTTAATAGTAAAAAGGAACACAATTAAAAGGATATACAATTCTCCAAGTGTCAATAACATTGATTGAAGGTTTAATAAAAAATTAACTAATTTACCAACAAAAAATCCTATTGGTTTATTATCAAATCTACCTATGTTTATAACTTCAGTAACCACCCTTACGTTACCTAAAAATATAAACTATAGTTCAATCCTTTCGTAATTTTTACTGCTCAATCTAATTTTAACAATATATATTTATATTTTTGAATTTAAATGTCATTTCACAAATTAAAGGATGAATTGAAAATAAAACACTTAGATGTCTATATACTCATTCAATATTTAAAAATAACCACAAATGAAATCAATAACTTAATATTTATACATGTTTTACGTAATTAAATTCATAAAGATTTTGTAAATAAAAATCAGAATTATAAAGTTTAATTACTTATTGCAAACATACAATCAACACCATTACTCGAGTGTTCAAGATTAATATTAGCAAGTAATATTATCATTATGATTATAAGTGATAATATTATCCAAATAATAGTATCTTTTGAGACTACACTTTTCACATTCTTACAAGAGTAGGTCGACATAAAGGAAACTAAAAGTTCAAAGGTTTAGACGTTATAAGGGTTGCGACTACTTAAGTAAGGTGGCGCTACAGTATGTGTTAAACAACAACAAGAGAAGATAGTTGATCAGGAAACGAGAACTAACAGATACACTTCACACAACATAACTTACAGGTAGACCATACTGAAGATTACAATCACCAAGGGCGGCGGAGAAGAAGTAACTCGGGCGCATGCAATGGTATAGGCGTAAACAAAAGCGATGAACAAGAACTATAACGATAAGAAAAGCTTAGTGTTGGAATACTGTTCATTTGGCTACGTAGTTGTGGTTCGTAAGAAATTAATAATGGAACTCTCCAGCACTCCATCTTCCAGCTTCTCCAAAGCTTCTGCCTTCCAGACTGTTCCAGCACTGACCTCCAGCTCTTGTATGCATCGGATATCTTCTAGAGATCTCCTGGAGATCTATAAATATAGCATTCCCCTATCTATACGTGAGTGTAGGAATAGAACAACAAACTGCTGTGTAATATAATTCTCCTGCTCTGTTTTTTAAGTGTTATTCTGCTGCTCTGTGTTTTTCACTGTGCTAATAATATATTTCCATTTGCTCTGTTTTTATTTAGTTTATCATGCTCATCAATGTAATGCAGCAGCTAGTGTTAAATAGATTGTTGTGCTATTAGATAAAGTGTTAACCAGTGCAGTAAAAAGAAGAATACAAGACTCCAATTCACAACATACATGCATTCAATTGCATGGAGATATGACAAGGAAATAACTATTCATAGAAATATGGTTGAACATAATATTGGCCCACCGATTTCAGAGGAACAATGTATATTCAGCAATAAGATATTCAACAACAAAGTTGAAAAAAAATTGTATGCACATCAAGGTAACGAGGGCAAGAAAAATCAATCATATGCATGAGATAACAGAAGCATGCACGCGGTGAGTCCCAGAGGAAGATAATTCATACAATGAAGTAAGGAGAGCCTAAGATTTCAATCTGCATGGAAGGTTGTCAAAGGATAAATTTATTTAAAGCACTCCAAACAGCAGAATATGGAAGGTAATTCGAAGTATGGATAGGTAGGGTTACTTGTAATATGAAGGTTGCTTAACCACAACATTAACTACAGACCACCATGCCTTCTTCGAGGAAACTCTTACCATGCGAAGGCTTCAAAATACCTATAACTCAAGAACATAAACCATACTGGAGATCTTATCAGAATAATAGTGAACAAATGAGATAAGTAATGCCTTACAAAGTAGAACAAAGTCCAAGCATTGATTGATACAAGAAACGATGGCGGGGGTAATAAATGTTGGAATCTAACTTTTGAAAGCAGTTTCAGAATTCGTGGAGAACAAAACTTGCTCGACAGTAGGGGATTTTTATCCAAAGAAAATTATGTCCATCCCAAACATTGACCAAACATATCCGCAAACTTTCGTAAAAGATTTCAGTTGAAGGTTAAAAAAAGAATACAACGAATCAGGTTAACAAAATTGACCCAATAACCTATGTATAGGTATTCCAAGCTAAAAACAAGCCGCTGATACAAAATAATTAGCATTTCCTATATTTCCAGAAAGTATGCAAACATTTATTCATAATTATGACAGGTAACATTTATTAGGTTTCAAATTGCAATAATGGTTTTCTACAAAAATAAATTCTAATAACGTTTTTTCCTTTTTCTGTTGTTTGTGTAGGTTCTTTTTTTTTAAATCGAGCAATTTCATCAAAATGAAGCAATAACAATAATCTTTGTATTGAAGTTTCAAGATCAAGAACAACAATTAACAAGGAGAAAGAACCTGATTTATGCTCCCAAATTGACAGAGAGAAAATCCAGATGCTGAACAATAATGATCGCAGAGCTTTTCCCAAGCTTGAACCACCAATTTTTCCAACTATTACACCGAAATAACTAATTTTTTTTTTTTCAAAAGACTGCCATCAAAAGACTTTTTTTTTTAATCTTCTTTCCTCAAGTTATATTATTCCCCTTTTAGGTTTCAATTCAAACAATCCTTTAACTCCTTGTTTAGCATGCAAAGCATGCATCAGTTAAACTTTTAAACAATTATATGATCAAAATGAGATATTTACAACTTAAGATCGCAACTATCTATTCTATTTTTTGAAAACGTCAAAATGCATAATCAAATCAATTTACAATTAAATAACCTTTTCGAAAACAAGATATTTTAATATTTCACTTAATAAACTAAGAATATATTTTTTCTAACTTAAATATTTCATTAAATCAATAAAGCAACATTACCATTTTAATTAAAACATTAAAATAGTCTAAATTAATATTATGAAAGCATAATAAATACAACATTGCATATCGACTATAGTCACACGACAAACAGGTGACATGACATGAGGGTGACGACAGATACTCATTCTTTTTAGAACGATGGTTAAGGACAGAGGACAATTCTATCTCCCATCGATGATTCCATTGAGTCATGGCATGCTCAAACCTGGCAAGTAGGTGGAGTTGATGCCTGTACCTGAAAGCTGCATAACACTACACGATTAATCCAACAACATTTATAAATATGAAAACACGCCGTGAAGAAGAATTGCGATGTAGCAGGGCACTCGCTAATGAGTATTGTTAAATCATCTCCTTCACCAACTGACGTAAACATATATCTAACATAATATCATCATGTATACAATAGAACAACATAAATAATCATCATAAAATATCATCTCATGAAAGTAAACATCACATCATAAAATATAGTGTATCATCAACTGAGTTTCACAACTAGTCATGTAAACCATGACATAAAGCATCGAAACAACATAATATCAAACGTCTAACTGCTAACAGTAACTCAAAACGACCAAAATAAAAGTGTCATCATGAGGTTCACTACAAATAACTTCTCCAAACATGAATATTAAAGAAATTATTAATCAAGCAACATAAATGCACACATTCACACAATGAACACCAGATATACGTGGAAACCTAGAATAGGAAAAACCATTGTGAGAAGAGATGCTTGGAGATACTATCCAAATATAGCCTCACATAAATAATGAATTACGTACAATCATGAAGTAGGAACCATCCTACCAGAGACACCAGTCTCCAATTGTGTTTAGGAACCAACCTACTAGAGACACCAATCCCCAACAAACCAAACTGACCACCAACTCAATAGGTAAGACACCAGTCCTATCGGATTACAAAGATATGATTAATAGATCTTCAATACTAATTACACATATTTCACTTGATTTGATCTACCTTCAAAAACTCTCCTACACAACATATGATCATTTGATAATGTCATACAATGATTAGAATACAACTCCCATTACATCATTCAAATATAACATTCACACTCACTCACAAACCCACTCTATAGGTCATTGAATGAATTCTAGTCACAAATATATGCATCCCAATACATTAATAATATCTCATGCTAGCCAAGAACCTCTTAACATCATCCACGATTAGGCAGGTCAGCTAAGGGTGGACCTAAATTTAAGTTAATATAAAATGTGTAGTGGGTCAGTCTTAAATCAATTTTGTTTCCATCAATAATAGATGATGTCATGTGCTTCCTTCAATAATCTTAAACTAGTCCTATTTGATCTTAAATTGGTCCTATTTCATCTTCCTCCAACCGGTGCATGCTCCCCTTCTTTGGCACAAACACTTAGACGTTATTCACTATTAGCATGTCAATACAAACAATGCTCCATTACATCCAACTTTTTGTCTGTTAAAGATCCACCTCTAAAACTATAGAATTTGATATAACATGAGTAACTTTGTATCAAATACGCTTTTGGTTTTGATCAAGTGTCCAATTTTTTGTCATCAATGTTTCGGATCACACTCCATGATTCTCTTCCTTATTCTCTCTTTCATCCTAATGGATCATGGAGTGTGATCCGAAACATTGATGACAAAAACTTGGACACAATCAAAACCAGAAGCGTATTTGATACATGATTATGTATTGTGGAAACTTGATATCTTTAAATGAGTAACTTTACTTAAGGTCCAAGCTACAGGGTATACCATTCAAATATGGTAGAATGCAGAGCAAAACACTATTACAATGTAATGCAATGCATGAGTAGAAATCCACAAAATACTTCCACAAACACTTCCAGACTACCTCCAACAACTGTAGTAGATACAAGATGATATTTCAAGCATACTATAGGTAGTCTTCTTGACAGTGTAGATCAAATTAGCATATTATTGTCAAAATATTTGATATGACATGATCACAAAAGTTATACTTCATGATTTCAAAAGCTCAGACATGATAGAAGTAATCATTTAATTCTCACTGATCTACTAACATCGCTCCTTTAACATCAATGAGATCATTTGATATCAATGACAACATATATTCAACACCAACCCTCTCTAGAGGTTTATCTTCACCATAAGAACCCACAGTTTTAAGATGATCCCATGTTTCACATGATGGCTAAGTTTTGCACTTAGCTAGGGTGTAATCCTTGTGACAATAGTAACCACATGTCCCATGCTATACTTCACATATGTACTCACAAGAGAAAATATAATAACAACCCACTCACCTATTCTACCTTAACCATAAAACACATGCTTTCTTTTATAGATTCAAGCTCACACAAATACAACCAAGTGTTAATATAAAATGATGTACCTCAAAGCCAAGAGTACACAAAATCATTGACCCCTCATTTACTTTTTGATACTAAGTTTTCATGTATTAAATATTTTTCTCATTTAATTAATTATTTTATGTCTCCTACACATAAAATAACTAACCCAATGTTACATACAAATTTACAAGTGGACCCAAATACATATTTAATGTGGATAAGCACATCTCCTCAATACACCATAATAAATATTTATTTTACATATTTAAAATATTTCATTTTTGTGTAAGGAATAAAACACCATTTTCTCAAAAATTATATGGATTGTTTATTGTTCACTATGCATATTTTATTATTTAACAAAAATGGTACTAAGGTATACTTGAGTTTGTGATGTTTCAAATATAGGTTAAAGGGTGTTGGATTGGAACTAGGTTTTGGATTGAGACAAAAACTTAATACTGATTATGAAGAAATACTCTAATCATATATAAATTAATTAATTAAGTTAGAATAATAAATATTAAAACATAAAATCTTTTAAATATTTATAAATTAGCTAAATCATGATTCAGATAAAGTTTACAATTTGTCTATCAATAGGTAAATACATGTAAAAACTTGAAGAAAGGGAATAAAATAAAAACAATATCGAAAGATTATTTTCAAAGATTAAATAAAATAAGATATTTTTAAAGATTAGATTTGACTTGGATGAGAATAGTTAATAATTAATAAACCCATTTGAATTAAATTATTCCAAATATTTGGTTATATATTTTAGAAAACATAATAAGTATATAAAATTAAATGATAAATTTTACTATTATAAGATTCAATGATCATCCAAATACATGAGCCAACATTTAGGTGAGAGGACATGATTTACAAGAGTTATAAGAAAATAATCAAAAGATGTAGAATGGAAATAATAATTGTTCTTTATGATCTAAACACATAAAATATACCTAAAACCTAATATTTATAAGCTAATCACAAAATAAATAAATGAGTAAAGAATTTCTATATTCATGTTGGTGTGAACATGGGTATTGCCTACCTAGTTCCAATATTAGGTATTTTTATACCTTATCACTTAAGTTTTCTTAGGGTACACATAGGATACTTATCACTTTATGTATCATATAAAAAGATTAAGACACTTTTCATAATTTATGTTGTCCTATGTCTCACCTTTGTCTATATAACCAAGTGTCTCTCATACATTGTAGAATCCATTCTCATTGTATATTTACATGATCCTTTGATAGAATATAATTATTCTCTCATACTCAATTTTTCTTGTGCTTCATAGAAATTACTAGATCTTGAGAGGCTACAATATTTAGCTATATATTGCATGGTATAGAGCATTATATACCAACTCTTTCATGGTATTAGAGCTTGTGAGATTGCTTCTTGTTATTCTTAATTGAGATATAAGTTTAAAATCTTGGTGGATCTTGAAAAATTGAGTATTCTCTTTTCTTGCATCAAATAGTGACCTAGATATAATTAAAAAATTGGTAGAAATATCTATTTTGGGGGTTTCTCTTTGTGTATTTGTATTGCAAGTTCATTTTGGAGCTTGTTAGTGCAAATTTTAGCTTACCGATGAGTTTAGGGTGTCAAAGAAAGTTAGTTTTCCTTTTTGTTTCATTCAAATTGGAAATATGAGGCTAGATCTACAATGGTTTGAAGTTGGGAGGTGGTTTCCAAATCTAGAAGATAGCTATAATTTTGGAGCATTTTAGGTCAAATATGACCTTGCAATCACATCTAGAAGGTCCAAAAAACCTAAAATAAACTTTCAAATCATCAAAATTAGAGACTTTTGTATTAGACACTCAAGGATTTTTTGGGCCCCTCCACCATACAGTCATTTTTACAACTATATGTTCTATATGTCATCATTGTTGTTGTGTGGCTTAGATTTTTTGATATATTTTTTCTTTTTTAATGTTTTTAAAATAAAAAAATGTACCTACAATTGTAGGGTACTATAGACCACAAAATTGTAGTCAACATAAGTATTTCAATGTATGTGGGGTGCCACATGGCCACCCATGGGCCTAGTCGTGACCCTCACTACTCACCAATGGCATAATAAATCTCAACCAATGGTCAACACAAATATAATGATTTTTATGGAAAAAGGAATATTCAATTAGCTACAAGAATATAATGATAATCATTTTATGGTTTGAGGAATATTTAAAAAAGAAAGGGAATATCCCAACAAGTTCTTAGATGATGTCTTCATTCCAATTGTTGATGCCAGTAAGTTGACCCCTTAATCAACAACCCCTCTCCATTAGTAGTTTCATTTTTGCACTCAATCTTAAGAAGGCCATAACTTATGCTCAAGAGCTCCTTTTTTCAAGAAAAATATTTTAATTTGGGGTAGAATTTTATGCTATTTATAGTGGTTTATCATTTTTCTATTTTTGTTCTTGGTTTTTATAGAAATTGTAGATTCTCATAGGTGTTTTTGAATAATTCTCATTTTGGGAACTTCAAGAGATGAAGAAAACTTAGGAAATTTTGATGCAAGATCCAATGAAGGAATATTCCTTGGATACTCTATAAAGAGCAAGGAATATAGATGTTATAACAAAAGGCTGAAGAAGATTTTTGAAAGTGAAAGTGTCAAAGTGGATGAAGAACCATTGCAGAGTTTAGTATTGATAGAAGGATATGAATCTGATGAACCCCCTTGCAGTGAAGAAGAAAAGGATGAAGAGAAGGAAAAAGAGATGATAGTTGAAGAGGAAGAAGCTCTGGAAAATATCCCTAAGACTCCTAAGTATGTGCAAAAGAATCATTCTGAAGATAAAATCATTGGAGATAAGAGCAAAGGTGTTGTTACAGGGAGAAAAGCTGCTATGACTAAGGAACATGTAAAATTTTATTTACTTTCAAAAGTAGAACCTAAAATAGTAACTAAGACATGCAAAGATGAGAATTGGATCAAAGCTATGAAAGAAGAGTTGGAACAGATTGAGAAGAATTAGACTTGGGAATTGGTCCCAAGACCAACAAATAAGAATGTGATAGGACTAAGTGGGTTTTCAAGAACAAGTTGAATGAGGATGGAAAAGTTGGTAGAAATAAGGCTAGACTTTTGTGTAAGTGCCACTCATAAGTGGAAGGAATAGATATTTTGAAGAGACATTTTCTCTGGTGGAAAGGATGGAAGCCATTAGAATGTTTTTGGATTTTGCAGCACATAAAAACTTCAAGGTATATCAGATGGATGTCAAGTTTGCATTATTGAATGGTGAGTTAGAAGAAGTGTACATTGAACAACCTAAAGTTTTCTAATTATTAGATGATGCTAATATGGTTTGTGGGTTGAAGAAGGAATTGTATGGACTCAAACAAGCTCCTAGAGCTTGGTATGCAAGGTTGGATAAGTACTTTTTGCAACACATTCAAAAAAGGTACTGTATATAGCAACCTTTACTTCAAGGTTGAGGGAGAAAAAATTCTTATTGTGGCAGTGTATGTTGATGACATAATTTTTGGAGGAAATGAAGGTATGTGTAAGAAGTTTGCAGAAGAGATGCAAAAAGAGTTTGAGATGTGAATGTGTGGGGAGATGAATTTCTTCCTTGGGTTACAAATTAGTCAATCAGAAAAAAGGTATTTTCATTTCTTAGTCAAAGTATGTTAAGGAAATATTGAAGAAGTTTGGAATGAATTTTTATGGTTATTGGTTGTAAACTGGGAAAGAATGATGAATATCCTAAGACAAATCAAATCAAGTATAGATCGATGATTGGTGGACTACTATATCTAACTACTACTAGACCAGATATCATGCATGTAGTTTGTCTTGTGGCAATATTTTAAGAAGATCCCAAAGAATCATATGTTTTAATAATTAAAAGGATATTTAGATACTTGAAAGGCACTCTGAATTTTTGTCTATGGTATCCTATGGATACTGATTTCTCTTTGAGTGCATATACAAATACAAATTGGGTAGGTTGTGTAGATGAAAAAAGAAGTACAAGTGGAGGTGCTTTCTTTCTTGGAAATAGGTTGGTTTCTTGGTTGAGTAAGAAGTAGGATTCAATGTCATAATCTACTATAAAGGAAGAACATATTGCAACATTATTATGTTGTACACAAGTGTTATGGATGAAGTAGACATTGAAGGATGTCAAAGTATCATATGATGAACCTATTTCTATCTTGTGTGATAATACAAGTGCTATCAATATTTCAAAGAACCCAGTAATGCATTCAAGAACAAACATATATCTATCCAATATCACTTTATAAGAGAAAAAATTATAGAAAATGAGGTGAAGCTGGAATATGTTCCTATAAAGGATCAAATTGTAGATATTTTTACAAAGGCTCTTCCAATAGACACATTTAAGTATCTCTGTAAAAAGTTAGGGGTTATTGCCCCTCCTTTCAACTAGATGCACAAGTTGGTGCATTTGTCTACGAAGCGTTTCAAGGTAAATTCTTGGTCTCGGACTGATGATAAAGGCTACCTCTTAGGGAGAGTATGTATTAGTGTTCTTATTTGATACAGTCAGGGGGGGAATATCTATGCCCCTAAAGGTGAGAGAGCTAAAAATTAAGAGCAGTGAAGAATGTGCAGTAGTGGGAATTGTATGGAGAAGAGTAGTGGAGAGATAGAGGTTTCTTACTGATGTTTCCTAAAGAGAAGTGTGCAAGTGTTGTCAAAGGGAAATATGTTACCTTTTTCCATTAATGTCAAAAGGGGAGAGTGATGTCTGAAAAACTCCTCAAGATAGGGGGAGAATAGTGTTTGAAAGACCAAAGAAAAGAAGTGTAAGAGATGCCCCAGTAAGGGGGAGTGATACTTGACACAAATTTTTTGTTGTTGATGGTTTTTTAGAGCCAGTATTTCCATCAATGACAAAGGGGGAGATTGTTGGAAGATTGTTGGTTTTTTCATTGATGTCAACCTCTAGTATAGTTGGAGAGATTGTTGGAGATTGTTGGTTGTGTTTTCATCAGTGTCAAGTGTGGATGTGTTGTGGTTTTATGTCACATTGATGTCAACCTCTAGTGTATTCATGATGAGAAGGTGTTATAGTGTTGAGTAGGTGTTGCCAATGCAGCTGGTTCAGTTGGTTTCAAAGTGCTTTTGAGAAAATTTGAATAAAAGAGTGTGTAGTGTGACAAAGGTGTGTTCAATTTTGTGATCCACATTTCTTCATGGTTGAATATATGCTTTTGTGGTTTGGATGTGATGATCATAGGTGTTCAAAGGTGCTATATCTAGAGTTTCAAGTTCTAGATTGTACGAGAGCAGAAGATGTGTTTGACAGTATGTCTACTTGTGTAGAAGGTTTTCTGAGAGAAATGGAATTGCTCCACATTTTTCCATATTTATTTTCTTGTCTTGTGGATTTGGGAACATGCTCATATTGTTTGTAACTTCCTTCCCTTGAATTTTTTTATGTTCATTTGTTCCACAAGTCTGGATTCATAAGTTGTGTTCTATGGTAGTATGTCTAGTTGCACATAATGATGGTTTTCTTAGTTGTAGATGGTTGTGGCAGTGTTGCAAAATATTTTAATAATTTTGGAATATTCTGAGATGTTGTAAGGATGTTTTGAAGTGTTTCTTTGTGGTATGCATGTTGTTTTTGGACTTGGAGAAGCATTTATGTGGTTGCTTGTTATTGTTAGTGTAGGTGTATATGGAAAAGGAATTGTCCAATTAGGACATCTTAAGACAATTGTCCTTGTTAGAGCTATTTTGAGGGCTTTAAAATCTTTTTGGCAGGTCGTAGTCTAGTTAAATTCAATGTATTTAGATAAAATAACAAATAGGGGAGTTGTTAATTTACTAAAATATTTGATAAGCCTTCTGTAATATCTCGCATGGCCATGGAAACTCTTGATGTATTTTTTATTATGGGGAATAGGTAGAGTGGAAATTACATCTATTTTTTTTGGATCTACCTAAATTTTGCTACTAGACACAAAGTGCCCCAAGACCACTCCTTCAATCATCATCAAGTAAAAAATTTCATGACTTAAAGAGAGATTATGATCCTAAAACCTTTGAAGGACTTTCTCCAAATTTTTTAAGGATTTTTCATAAGTGTTTCCATAAGTGGTGAAGTCATCCATATAAATCTCCATGGAGTCATGTGTAAAATATGAAAAATATACTCAAAACTACCCTATGAAATGTTGCAGGTGCATTGCACAATCTGAATGGTAAGACTAAATAATAATATGTACCCCATAAATAGGTAAAGGTAGTTTTTTCTTGATCTTCTAGAGCTATCTTTATCTGGTTGTATCCACTAAATTCATCTAGGAAGGAAAATCATTTCTTCCCTATTAGTGATTCCAATACTTGATCAATAAAAGGAAGAGGAAAGTGATCCTTGTTGTATTTAGTGTTGCAAGAATGAAAAGAATGAAGGCGTTGAGGAAAGTTTGCAAGTTTTGTCATTGATGTCAACCGGTTAACTGGTTATCTACTAGTTGTTGTTGGCTATATATGTCGAGGATATTGAGAAAATTGTAATAAATATATGTTGCATGTGTTCAGTAGTTGCTCTAGTTTTTGGTCTGGATTTCCTCCTATGGTTATGCAGTTCAGATATGATGTTCATAGTTGTTAGCAGATGTTTTATCCAAATGTTTGGTTGTTGATTCATTGTACAGTGCAAGTTGTTTTCACCAATTGTGAACTATGGTTTTCTATGTTTCTGGTTGAGGTCTGAGAGAAATATTGTTGTTCCAGATTTCTCTTTGATGAGTTCTTATGACTTGTGGTTCTAGATTTGTGTTTCCCTAGTTTTATTAAAGTTAGTTTTTGCATTTGGAAGATTTGTGCTTAATGGCTCTATGTGTTTTACACTGGTTTGGTCAACCTTGTGTGAAATACTACTTTTGAGGATGATGAAGCGTGTTGGATCTTTTTGGGTCCCTTGAAGCGTGTGTTTGGTTTTCCCTCATTCTAATTCCACCCTAGGATGCTTTGGTGCTGACCTAATTTAAATTTGAATTTGGATGGTTGATTTTGGATATGTTTCAAAGTTGAAGATTGTATAAATACAAGATGAGTTGATGGTGAAGAGTGGTGATGCAAGAGCGAAGAAGTAGAGAAACTAGAGAAAAGAGAAAGTACATTTTTGTGCAAAATTGATTATATTCAGTAAGTGTGTGTGTTGAGAGTGTGGAAGATCAATGTGAAGCTTAATGTTGAGTTTATGGATGCAGTGAGCAAAAGGAAAACTTTATCATTCATGCATGTGTGGATTAATTGTGGTGGAATTCTTTGTTGTATTGGGATTTTAGTCTCTCTATAACATCTCTTCTTTGTCTTTATTGTATCTCTATGGTAGTGAGCCCTTCGGGTTGTAGCCCTCTTGGACAATGAGTCCTTGTTCTGGATAGTGAGTCCTTATTTCAGGCAATGAGCCTTGTTTCTAGCAGTGAGCCTTTTGTAATCAATTTTGATATTCTCTATAGTATGAGTTAATCCTCATTGTGGTATTTCCTGTATTGAGTTTTCCACATAAATCTGGTGTTATTGTGTTTATGTTTTGGATTTAAGTTTTTGCATTAGCATTTGATGATTAATCATTTAAGCAGTATTAGAGAATAGTTATGGTGATTGAATTAAAGGCCTAATTTTGTGACAACTAATTCATCCCCCCTCTCAATTGTCCTATTCAAAAATTGGTATCAAAGCTTGGTTCCTTGGTGAAGAGCTTAACCACTTGAGGAAGCTTTGGGATGGCTGGAAAAATGGTTTATGATTATCCGAGGTTTGATGGAACTAACTATGGTATCTAAAAAGTATTGATGGAAGAGTATATGGAGTATTGCGGATATGATGTGGAGAAAGCTTATAAAAATCATTACACTTCTCCTGCTAATGGTCCAAGTACACCTACAGAAATAAAATTACATGAAGCAAACAATAAGGTGAAATAAATTTTGAAGAATAGTCTGGTACATTCAGAGTTGATCAAGGTTTAGAATTTGAAGACAACTAAGAAAGTCTGGGATGCTTTAGAAAGAGTGCATGATGGTGATGAAAGAGTTAAAGAGGTGAATCTATAGAATTTTGGAGACACAGTTTGATCTTCTACATATGTCCAAAGATGAAAATTTTAAAGCTTATGTACAAATATTGGAGAGATAGTGGTCGGTATGCGAGGACTTGGTGCTACTATTGATGAAACAAGGATTGTAAAGAAGATTCCCAGAACTCTTCCTAATGCTTATAGTGAGAAGGTGAGTGTTATTGAGTAGACTATAGATTATAAGACTTGTACTAAGGATCTGTTGTTAGGATTTTTGACATCTTATGAGATGAGGAAGTTGAGTCTAAGGAATAGAAGCAAATCAAAGACTTCCTTTAAAAATATAAAAGTTGAAGATCTGGATGAAGAGAACCTTGATGAAATAGAAGCTAACTTTGTAAGAAGAATGAGGAAAGGCTCTGGTAAGTAATAAGATAAGTTTCCTTTTAAATTCTTTAGTTGTGGAGAAATAGGTCATTATGCTACAGTGTCCGGAAAGAGCTAAAAGGAATAAACTAATATATGAGAAGGAAAAGAAAGGAAAGAAGATTAACAAAGCTTACTATGCGAATGAGAATGCTAGTATTTTTGATGAGGATTCAAAATATGAAGATCTAGATGACAACGAATGCTTCTTCTTGGTGATTAAGGATGAACCTACTTCTACTAATTCTAAAAAATAGGTAAAGGAAATCCCTCTAGAGAAGGAGAAAAATGAAGGTACAGTTATCTTTTCCCTACATGCTAAACAAGAGAAAAATTATTGGGCAGTTGATAGTTGTTCACATCACATGACTAGTGATAAAATTAAGGTTTTTAAGCTTGAGAAATATGATAGAGGCTTGGTTATTTTTGGAGATGATACTAGTGCTAAAATCTGTGGGATAGGTTCAGTAAGTTTTGATGGCAAGCATCATACTAACGATGTTTACTATGTTAAGGGTTTAAGGCATAATCTATTGAGTATTGGTCAAATGTGTAGAAAAGGATATGATCTTATGTTTAAGGATGAGAAATGTGAGATCTGAAAAGGATCTGGAACATTGATTGCTACAGGAAAGAAATCTGAAGGGAATATCTATCAACTTAAGGGTGTTTATGGACAATGCTTTATGACTTAGAAAAATGACAGTTGGTTACGGCATAGGAGAATGTGTCACATTAATTTTGATAACTTGGAAAGGATTAGTTTTGTTCAGGCCGTGAGAGATTTACCAAGAATTACAAAGCCTAATAATGTTATTTGTAGGAATTGTCTTTTTGGAAAGCAAGCAAGAAATAATTATAGATCAAAAGAACAATCTACTACTTGGCCACTGGATTTAATTCATACATATCTTTGTGGTCCTATAAGAGTAAGATGTATACTTGGTGAAAGGTACATTATGCTTTTAATTGATAATTATTCTAGATATACATGGGTTACATTTCTTAGAGAGAAATCAAATGCATTAGATAGATTCAAGACATTCAAAGCAATGGTTGAAAATGAAGTGAATTTGAAGATAAAATGCTTGAGATTTGACAAAGGTGGAAAATTCACCTCCCATGAGTTTTATATGTTTTGTGAAGTGCGTGGAATAAAGAGAGTTATATGCTCTGAGAACTCCTCAGTAAAATGGAGTTATTGAAAGGAAAAATAGAACAATTCAAGAAGCTACTAGGTCAATGATTACTAAAGCCGGTTTACCAGAAGTTTTTTGGAAAGAAGCTATTCATACTGCTATTTATGTGTTCAATCGAGTTCAAGAAAGAGAAAATAGTACAAAGATTCCCTATGAGCTATGGCATGGAAGAATTCCTATAGTTGAATATTTCAAGGTATTAAAAAGAAAATGTTATATCAAAAGAGATGAAAAAACTCTGGGAAAGTTTGATGCAAGAAGTGATGAAGGCATTTTTCTTAGATATTCTACTAAAAGCAAGACATATAGATGTTTCTATAAAATACTGAGAAATATTGTAGAAAGCTCAAATATGAAGGTTGATGAGATAATGAAGAATTATATTGACACTGATGGATACATATCTGATGAGCATGATTGTGCAAGAATAGAAGAAATTATGGAAAAATAGGAAAAAGATGAGCACGAGAAGCAAGATGAACATAATGAAAGAAAAGAAGATGCTCTAGTGATGTCCCCTAGGGCACCTAGATATGTTTAGAAGAATCGTTCAGAAAGTCAAATTATTGGAGATAAGACAAAAGGTGTGTTAACTAGAAGAAAATATGTCACTGAAGTGAATTTGTTTTTACTTTCTGAGATAGAACCGAAGACAGTAAGTGAAGCTTGTAAAGATGAACGTTGGAAGGAAGTGATGAAAGAAGAAATTTTGCAAATTGAGAAGAATCAAACTTAGGAATTGGTCCCAATACCGATAGATAAAAACATTATTGAATCAAAGTGGGTATTCAAAAATAAGTTGAATGAGAATGGAGAAATGGCTAGAAACAAAGCGAGGCTTGTGTGTAAAGGTTACTCACAAGTAGAAAGCATAGATTTTCAGGAAAAAAATTCCCTAGTAGTAAGAATGGAGGCTATAAGGATGTTCTTGGCACTTTTTTCTTACAAAGATTTCAAGGTCTATCAGATGGATGTAAAGTCGACATTTTTAAATGGAGAGCTAGAAGAAGAAGTCTATATGGAACAACCAGAAGGATTTCATTTGATAGATCAACTAGACATGGTGTGCAGATTGAAGAAAGCTTTATATGGGTTGAAGCAAGCTCCTAGGGCTTGGTATGAAAGGTTAGATAAGTAGTTGATTCAACAAGGATTTAACAAAGTTACGATAGATAGTAATTTTCAATTTAAGATTAAAAATGAAAAAATATTGATTATAGTTATGTATGTTGATGATATTATCTTTGGAGGAAATGAAATTATGTGGAAGATGTTTGTAGAAGAGATGCAAAAAGAATTTGAAATGTCTATGTTTGGGGAGATGAATTTCTTCCTTGGGCTACAGATTAATCAAAAAAAGAAAGGATTTTTCATTTCATAGTTCAAGTATGTGAGAGAGATGTTGAAGAAGTCTGGGATGGATGGTTCCAAACCAGTAAGAACTCCTATGGTGACTAGTTGAAAATTGGGTAAAGATGATAATTCACCTAAGGTTGATCAAAGCAAGTATAGATCTATGATCGGTGGACTATTATATTTGACTGCTACTAGATCAGATATCATGCATGTAGTCTCTCTAGTGGCTAGATTTCAAGAAGATCCAAAGGAAACACATGTTGGAGTTAAATGAATATTCAGATATTTGAATGGCACTCCAGATTATGGATTGTGGTATCCTAAAGATACTAACTTTACACTCAGTTCCTATACAGATGCAAATTGGGTTGGATTTGTAGATGATAGAAAGAGTACAAGTGGTGGTGCATTCTTTCTTAGATGCAGATTGGTGGAATGGTTGAGTAAGAATCAAGATTTCGTCTCCTTGTCTACTATTGAAGTTGAGTATATTGTTGTTTCATCTTGTTCATACACAAGTTCTATGGATGAAAAATACATTGAAAGATATCACAGTGTTATATGATGATCCCATCTCTATCTTTTGTGATAATACAAGTGCAATTAACATATCTAATAATCATGTGATGCACTTGAGGATGAAGCATATCTATCAGATATCATTTCTTGAGAGAGAAGGTCATAGAGAATGAAGTAAAACTTGAGTATGTTTTGACGAAGGATTAGATTGCTGATATTTTCATGAAGGCTCTTCCTAAAGATACTTTTGAGTATCTTTGAGAGAAGTTAGGGGTTATTTCCCCTCCTTTCTTGAACTAGATGCATATGGAGATGCATCAGTCCAATAGATCCATGGATCTATCTTTCTTTTGGATTGATGTTTTGGTGGCTACCTCTCAGGGGGAGCAGGTAGTATCTGGTGTTGTCATTTTGTGTATTTTGTTGTCATGTCAAAGGAGAGATCAATGGAAAATATTATTTTTCCTTTGCCATTGATGTCAAAGGGGGAGAGAAGAATCATGTGAAAAGAGAATGAGAAGAAGCATATAAGAGATTATATTCTAAGGGGGAGAAAACAAAAAAATGTATTCAGAGCTAGTATGTTATCTTTGATGATTTTTCACATCATGTGTTGCCATCAATGACAAAGGGGGAGATTGTTGCAAGCATAAAAATACTGAAGGTGTTGGGGAAATTTTGCAAGTGTTGTCCTTGATGTCAATCAGTTAACTAGTTATCTACTAGTTGTTGTTGGTTGTATATGTCAAGGATATTGAGAAAATTGTAATAAAGATATGTTGCATGTGTTCAGTGGTTGCTCTGGTTTTTGGTTTGGATTTTCTCCTGTGGTTGTGAAATTCATATATGATGTTCATAGTTGTTAGCAGATGTTTTATCTATATTTTTGGTTGTTGATTCATTGTATAGTGCAAGTTGTGTTCACCAGTTGTGAACTACGATGTTTTTGTTTCTGGTTGAGGTTCGAGAGAAATATTATTGGTCCGGATTTCTCTTTGATGAAGTCTTATGACTTATAGTTCTAGATTTGTGTTGCCTTGGTTCTATTGAAGTTAGTTTTGACATTTGGAAGATTCATGCTTAATGGTTCTATGTGTTTTACACTCGTTTGGCTGACCTTGTGTGAAATACTACTTTCGAGGATGATGAAGCATGTTGGATCTTTTTGGGTCCCTTGAAGCATGTGTTTGGGTTTCCCTCATTCTAATTCCACCCTAGGATGTTTTGGTGCCGACCTAATTTGAATTTGAATTTGGATGACCGATTTGGATATGTTTCAAAGTTGAAGATGGTATAAATACAAGATGAGTTAATGGTGAAGAGTGGTGAGGCAAGAGCAAAGAAGTAGAGCAATAAGAGAAAAGAGAAAGTATAGTTTTGTGTGACATTGATTCTATTCAGTAAGTGTGTGTGTGTGTGTTGAGAGTGTGGTATATCAATGTGAAGCTTAATGCTAAGTTTCCAAAAGCAGTGAGTAGAAGGCGAACTCTATCATTCATGCATGTTTGGAGTAATTGTGGTGGAATTATTTTCTGCATTGGGATTGTAGTCTCTCTATAATATCTCTTCTTTGTCTTCTTTGTAGCTTTGTGGCAGTGATCCCTCCAGGTTGTAGCCCTTTTGGACAGTGAGCCTTTTTTAATTGGTTTTAATATTCTCTATAGTGTGAGTTAATCCCCACCATGGTTTTTCCACATAAATCTGGTGTTATTATGTTTACGTGTTGGATTTAAGTTTCTACATTGGCATTTGATGATTAATCATTTAAGTAGTATTAAAGATTAGTTCTGGTGATTGAATTAAAGGCCTAATTCTGTGACAACTGATTCACCCCCCCCCCCCTCTCAGTTTTCCTATTCAACATTTAGATCCATTTAATCTACACATACTCTCCATTTACGTCCTTTATTGGGTACAATCACTAATGGGGAAACCCATTGACTATTTGATATGGGATAAATGAACCCTACATCAAACATTTTTTGTAAAGCTATTTTGACTATATCTCATACAAATCATTTCATCCTTATTTAGTGGTTGTCTGGCTATTTTATATCCTTCATTAATTTATATTCTGTGCATACATAGACTAGGATCTATACCCTTCATATCATGATATTCCTAGGCAAACACTACTATGTGAGCTTGCCATATTTTAAGTAATGTGGATTGTTGGGAGACTGTCAATTGATTATTGGAATTGTTTTCTATCCTATGTGATTTCCATGGTTATGGTAGAAGTGAATGGAACACAATCTATTGAGAGGTGGGGGTGAATCAGTAGATAAAATCTATTTAAAAATATTTAATCCAACATGCATATTCGAACATGAAACATGAATCAAAATAGCTATTACCATTCAAGCAACCACAAAAGAACACATTCACACAATGAACACCAAATATATGTGGAAAACCACAATGGGAAAAACCATGGTATTTTTTTTCTTGTCCTCTCATCTCAACACATTTAAAAAAATCAAACTTTATATACATTTTCAATTGTGTTGTGTCTCCATCTTTCAGGTAAAAGTGTATAAAAATAATAGGGTTTGTTAATCCATATCCTAAAACACTTTACGTGGTAATTCTTTATGCAATATAAAGGAATATAGCCTTGTATTTTAAAACCAACATATACATACATTGTGAAGCAAGAAAATGGGAAATACTATGTAGTAGGTATGGTTTGTAGCAAGGCGATTGGTTGTTCCTTGTAGTATCATATAATTCAACACCTTAGGGAAACCCCCCTTGGTCTTGTAGAACTAGAAGTGAAGGTCTTATCTAGAGGTCTCAATAATTGGTCCTTAGTTTCCCAAATTGAATATAGGTTTTATAGTATTCTTCCTAGGTTTGACACCCTTGGCTCTTAGGATATTATCCAACTTTAGGGATATGTGATATGCAACTTTGAACACCAACAAAGGACATCTCATGAGGCACTCTTTCCATGCTCTTTGGTACTTCAAGGTACAACCCCTTTCACATTTGCAGGGTCTTGCAAGATCAAAGGGTGACTAGACTCATTGATACCAATGCCACTCATAACTTTTTTGATGAGGGATTGGTGGCCAAGTGAGGCCTCAAAATGGACTTTGAATGATTTGGTTTTATGGTGGTTGATAGTTTCACCATCCAATGCAATAAGAAGATCTCTTAGATTAATCCAAATTTCAGAGGATATAATATGGAGGATGGCTTCTCTGTTGTCAACATTAGAGAAATGGATATGGCCTTAAGTATCCAATGGTTGCACTCATCAAGAGTTGTTACACCCCAAATTGTGGAGTTACTATTTACTACTACTACATAGGGTAAATGTAAATGTAATGTGAATTTTGGAGATGAATCGATGATGCTTGTACCTTGTTATCAATATGAATGTTATCTCATTTGATGTTGTTTCATTTGATTCTTAGTTGATGTTATTCATGGTGAAATACTATATAAATGAGAATAGATGGTTATTGAATTATTGTTATTCTAACTTTAAAGATGTTTATATATGCTGCTTATTTTTGTGAACAATTGACTACCAAGGCATGTGCTAGTGGTTGCAGGTAAAGGTTCATTCTCCAAGGGGAGGGGAAGTATCAATCGGGAGAAGGGCTTGGTCGAGTAACCAGTAAAGTAGACTATCTGAGCATACACACACATCACCTTAGATTGAGTAAACTAAGTCAGTTTTTGTGGGTTATAGGTAAGTCATCCTTAGCTTGTATGTTTGCATTAAGAGTCTTGCTTACTTTTGCATGCCTTGTGAGTGATGTTTATCTATTTGGTTTCTGAGGTCTGTCTTGTGATATTACGATCATATGGATAGGAGGGATGTAGGTGGAAGTGTGTTTATATATGCACATGTGTGTCAGGAGGATCTAATGACATGTATATACATATGTATAGAGATACCACACATACAAACCTATCAATATGATGATAACGTAAATGGATGTAAGTGAAACAAAAGTGGACATATATGCATATATATAGTATATACGTGTATCCATATGTATATGCATATCGATACAAGCGTACGTTGGCTAAAGGATATGCTTATATGGATGCATCAATATGGTATACCTACACATACATGTACATAGAGGTATATACAGGTATATATATGTATATATGCACACATCTTGTACAATGTAGATATTAATAATATTATTATTGCCTTCTGAATTAACACACACATATATATATATATATATCGGATGTATGCTAATTGGCTCACAATAAATATATTTGTTAAATATATATATATATGTAATTATATATTAAAGATTATATATATATATTTATACTACGGTATTTAAATATATATATATATTTATTCTATGGTATTTAAATATGTATATATATGTATATGTTTAATATATTTAAAAACTATAGTTATATATATAATAAAATATATAATTAACAACATTCAACTTTGGAAATCAAATTATTTTTTAATCGATTTAAAATTAACATCATTAAACTATGGAAATAAAATTATTTTTGAATCGATATAATTTATATCATTTAACCTTTGGAAAATAGAATTTTGAAATAAACCATATTGATTGAGATTTCAATTCGCATGTTGGACTTTCGCTTATGGGAAGAATTAAAATTTGAAACAAAAACGACAGAGTGAAATCACATATCACTTGGTTAAGAGCACGCAGGGATAAATCCACCGAAGGCATTTAAAATCTTTTGACCAAGTCAAGAATCTGAAACTATTTTCTATAGGTGTTGATTTGTAAATTTCTCCATGTGCTTTTGGAATTAGTCTCCATTATGCTGGAAAAATTGGACGTTGACTCACCCTGTTATTTGATGAGTATGGACTGGAGTTGGCGCCACCTCCAGGATTGAAAATGTCAAATGATAGTGGTGTCAATTCACATGCCATGGTAGTAGGAATTGTTGGAGGCTAGGCTCACTATAAATAGTCACCCAACTCTCATTCACCATTCTTCATCAACTTTTGTAAATTGTCTTTAATTTTTCCTTATTCACCATATGTGTATCATGTGGTGCATCATTATATGTTCATTCTTCAATTACTGATGAACATTATTTGCAACCATTATTCAATTTCTGAGTGAACATTATATACATCCAAACTTCACATTTTTGAGTGACCATACTTACCGTCAGTATTCACATTTCTTTGAGTTACTATTACCTTGAGAGTGACGTATTCTACCCAAGGAATTCATCATTTTCTGTTAGTGATTTCTGAGTGTGGAAAGAGGGAATTTTGTGAGGAAGAGTTGTCTAATTCCAAGAGAAGAATGATTTCAACAAGAAAGGGAGTGAGAGTTGATTTAGGAAGCCGGGTTAAGTTGAGCAACCAAACAAGGAGGCTGCACTACCAACATTATATTGGAAAGCGATAATAGGCATGGGGTTTTCTACTTCTTATTGTTTGCAAAGAATTATTATGTTTTCTTTACTGCATGAAATGTATTTTCTTCCTGTGCAATAGAAGTAATCATAATGTCTTCTAAAAAAGGGATTTGAAGCCTTTAGGCTACTTTTATAATGTGTTTTCAAGTTCTCCATGATAGGAGAGATTTCTTGACTCAAGCATTTGATTATACTAGATATGTCGAAGAGCTTTCTTGATATAGGTATTTAATTATACTAGATATGTTTGAATACGAGATGCAATGTGTTTATATTTACTCCATAGTAGGAGATGAGTGTGTTTCTCAGTTAAGTATATACTAAGATTGATTGATTGCAAGAGTCACTTGAGGTACACAAAACTAAGTTATTATTTTAACTCGAAAAGCTTATGTTACTCCTAGGATAAGCATGGGAGCGGGCTTGTGTACTTACTTGCTTAATAGGTTCATTACTAGTAGATTGTTTGAAGGTAGATTATCTGGGATGACAGACTATCCATCGAAGGATATACCTAGCTTATGTAATTACTTAGTAGATTAGTATGTTGTAGGTTAGTTTGGGGTGATGGATTTACCCATTGAAGGACAATACCTATGCATAGTTGAAGATAGCCTTAAGTCAAATTGTCCCTGAATAGTGTATGTAATAGATGACTTCATTCAAAGTACTGAATCAGAACACTTTGGCTAAAGTAGTGCAATGCACGACATCCACTTAGACTATGTGATGCTTGAGACTACACTGCTAGTTCACCATGATCCCGTATTACATACTAGTTTGAGAGTTTTCAAATTACACAGGTTCTAGTTATGTAGGACACAACACTATGCTTAGTTGGTTTTCATTATCAGTTACTCTACCAATATTTTCATCGAAGGGAAGGGCCATCTATCGAATGATATATGTGTGTGGGGGAGCACATTATGTGTCTATGGTTGGTGAAAAAGCATCTGAGTGATGCTTCTCCTCCACATCAAGCGACTAAAGAACCAAGATTTGAAAGGATGGATTCCTGGACCATCTTACAACTATTAGTTCTAAAGCTCATTGGAGCTATGTTTGTAAAGGTATGTTTTGTTGTTACTTGTACTTGTGTAGTTATTGTAATAAAGTGGAATCTTTATTGTAATATGATATATCATCTTATTCGTATATTTTCAATAAAAGAAAGAATTTTTTTATTGCAATGACTTGTTAGCACATTTATTTACTCATTTGATGTAAATTTAGAAATTTTTACTATACTGAAGGTTTGGCATGTTACATGTGGTATCAGAGCTACCAAGTTCTGCATTGAAACCTATGAGCTCATTATGAAACAATGCGTAAACCTTATTAGAAGATAACGGTTGAAAATTTCATGTGCCACTATGGCAAGAGAAAAAGAACTCAGGGAAGTGAAAAGGAAGATGTGATCCCTTGTAACTTGTGTAATTGGGACTAGTTAAAATTCGTCCCTAGAGTTAGGAACTCCTAAACCAAAAATTTATGATATTACTGTTGTCAAATAGATTGCCCCTGTATGCATGAATAATTAAATTCAGCAATCTGTTAAAAAATTGGAACTAATTCCAGGTTGTGGGTACCCTATAAGGAATTAGACCTCCAGATTCTAGGCTAGTTCCTATGAATTTTTTGATTAATACTTGAGTAAATTGTTGGGAAAAGGATAAAAAGACTAAAACTAAAAACTTAAGCTTTAAAACTTAAACTGTGGTGATGCACCTAAAAATGATGATCTAAAAGGTAGACTGATTCACAATTAACTCTCGAAGAAATACTTCACACAACTCATTAATGACAATCTTATTGCAAAAGTGTTTCGAAAGAAGGCTGATTGATCTCTCCTGGTAGGAAACTATGTTTCACAACTTTGAATAGATGAATATAAGCACAACTTAAGACCTAAAACTTGATTGTATCCGAGAACTCATATAAGTGAAAGAGACAAAATTTAAAGGTTTCTGATTTATTAAAACATAATAAATTTCATCAAATCAATCATCAATGCAAAACCAGTAATGAGAAGGTAAATTTTGAATCCTTTAAGCAAAAGGAACAACTCCATGTAACCTGTAAACCTACTACTATATTAATCTGAAAAAATAAATGTTGAGTTACAAATAATTCTCTTTGTAGAGAGCAAAGGAGAAAAACAAGAACTAATGAAAAACAATTAAGTTTTTCAATATATACAAAAAGCCTTTCAAAAAGGCATGGAAAAAGAACTGAAAGTCCAACTCCAAGAGAGGGTGATAACTCTAAGGCCAATTCCGAGCAAAAGCAAATATCTCAAAAAAAGAGGCTCAAATCCATGCAAAAACAAGCGCATGATCGTCCAAACTCACTATCAAATCATAACTGATACATGCAGCACTCCAACTGAACTGCAAATCCCTGAAAATGTGTGCCTAATCATGCAAAATCACCTCGTTTGTATCAATCCGCCCATGCAAAAATAATAGAATTCCCTCCTTGCTTAAAAAACCATGCATGATCTATTTCAACGTTATCTTTGCTTTTTAAAAAAAAAAAGTTAGAATTAATTAAATGATTTATAATTTTATCATTTAATTAACTAAGTTTACATGGATGAGCAAAAATAACATTGAATTAATACTTTATCTTCATTCAATATTTGATATTTACTCTCTTAGTAAATATTAAAGTGAAAAACAAAAAAGTTATTTTAAGAAGCTACGAACTTTCACTTTAAAATTGAATTCTATTTTTAGAAGACTTGGAGTCTTTGATGAGCTTGTCCAAGCACAACCTATATATTAGACCTCACACCTAGCAAAATATTAAATCAGGCATCACCATATATGTCCATCGGGCTACACCTTATCATTAGGATTTTTTGACTTGCAAGTCATTACCACGGGCCAAGCAAGATGAAATGAGCATTAATTTTTTTTATTTTTTGACAAAAAGATGGCCAAAAAGTCATCGACCAAAATAAGGCAGAGAGATAAGTCCAAACCCTAATCATTATCGACATTCCTTCATACCTGTTTGAGAAGCCTCTACTCTTGCTAGGTGCCACCATGCTAGGTTTGGAGCTTTGAGGCTCGAATTTCAGTATTCCCTTGCTGTTCTAAATCAAATTCTTCCTGGAAACCTATAAGGTGAGTGATTGGAGGAGTCTTTGAATCTAGAAAAAGAGATTTTTGTGTGACTCACTTGATGCATTTGTTGGAATTCGATCTAGGGCCCTTCTTGAGGATTTACGAGCTTTGTACCTACTGGTAAGTCATTTCCTTCTGCTTCTTTTATTTACTTGCAACAAAAAAGAGAAACCTTCCTTCTTTCCGCATAATCTTATTTTTTACTGTATGAGGTTGTGACCTCTTCCTCCATCGTATGATTGATGCTTTCACCTGCTACATGTTCAATGGCCATCCTTGATACCTTCTTTTATCTCTGTGTAAGAAAAGACTTTGTGACAAAGCAAAAATGCATATTGCCGCATTTCCTGTGGCTTTCTTTAAGCATATTCCTGTGAGTAATATACATTTTTGAGAGATTCGTTTATGCTCATCTACCTCTGTATTATGGGTTGCGGCTTCACTTCATGGCTTCATTTTTTCCTTTGCAGGTCGCGAGTTTTGACTGGTTTCTTTTCATTGCTTCTGTATAGCATCAACATAAAACCTGTACACTTTATTTCAATGATCCCACACTTAAATAAGTCGTGACTACATTTTAATCCATCTGGGTATGCTGATTTTCTTGAGCGCCATCATGAGTACCACAGGGGTTTCTATATTGTTAAAAAAATTAACCTTCTTCAAGTGCAGCTTGTCATTGAGGAATTCCTTTGAGCATTTTTAGTTATTTATATCATCCTGTATTTTTGTCAAAAAGAAACTCTTAGAAACTCTTATAATTGCAAATATGACTGTTATGCTCTTTCTTTAAAATAGAAAACTGGATCCAATGTGCAGGCTGCCATGAATATGAGCTTTCATTCTTTGTTGTTTGCACCCTCTGAGTCTCTCTTTGGATGCCTTGAAATGGGTTATTTGATTCCTCCACTCTCCATTGTAATTTGAAACTCTTGCACATAAAAATCTGAAGGCAAACAGGGACAAGAAACAATAATGGCAGCCATACCTTTGATTTCTCTTTAATTCATTATCAGTGCATCTTTAAAGAATGCATACACAATGAAGAGGTACTGCTTTCAAACTGCTCAGATTTAGGCTCCCCCCCCGTTATTTCCATGATGAGACAACAATCTGGTTTGTATCACCTGGAAAGCATGATTTGTTGCTTTGAAATGTGAGTTCCTTTACTATATTTTAAAGACCATAATATAGCCTCTGATCTGGAAAGTGATTTCAGTGCGAAAAGCCACTCAATATTAGTAATTATATGATTCTTGTTATGTTGTGTTGTACATGCTCTCGCTTTATTCTCTCTTTGAAGCTATTGGAACAATCTTGTGATTATTTACCATGCTGTCCTTAATGATTGCAGCTGTTCATTTCTATGTTTCAGCATGGAAAAGAAAACTATATCAAAAATAAACATGTTCCCCTTTAGCTATGATGGTGAATACTCATTGCCCCCTATAGAATCAATCTTAAAAGCTCCTTGAAATTGGATGCTTGATGTTCTGTTTCCGCTTCTCTTCAGCTTATAATAATGTGTTCAAACCCTGTTGCATGAATACTATGTTTCTCTTCAATTTAAAGAGGCTCGATACCTCATTTAGATGTAATGTGAAAATGCAAAGTAGAGCTTGAAACATAATATCAAAGAAATTTATGAGTTCTTTACACTATTTGATCTTTTCTTGACATAAAAAGCAAAGTTATACTGTATGCTTAAACTATTTTTCCTTAATCTCTTTGAAATGAAGCTGCTTATTTGACTATTTCTTTATTTCAGCAGCTCCTTAAATGACTGTTATCCATGTAAATGAATCTCGTGTGTAACCTGAGAGTGTCCTATTTGATATGTTGGGCTCAACCCTTGTGGGAGCCTGTTTTACTCCACATATCTGATGAAATGATCACGAACATAATGAACCTATTCCTACATAGTGAACAAACATGTTAGCAAAAATAAAAGAAGTTGAAAGTCTTCTCTTTTCTCCTTATGTTGTTTGAATTTTTTTAATAGATGTAAATTATATTCCTGTTGGCAATGTAAGCATAGGACTGATTTTGATTCATCATTGCATAGAGTTAATCTCTAACATCATTTCCTTTCATGCTGCAGGATAACTCAAAGAGAGCGAAGTCGAGGAACCTGGAAAACTTCAACAACACCAATAAAAGACATCAATCATCACGGGTTCCATCATTACAGGCAATGATGAACCACTCTCCCTTCTATGTTTACTTTGTCAACAGTTGTATAGCATACAAACTATTTTTGTACCTATCATTTGATTACGTTAATCAAAATCTCCTACTCCCATGACTTGTGTGGGATTCTATTTTGCACATTATGAATAAAGCAACAAAAATTATGCAATCTTATGATATCATTTTTGAAGTGTTTTTGCATAATATCATTGAAATATACATTGTTATGAAACAATGCACAATATGAGTACTTTAGCAGAAATTTTTAAAACAACTTGTGTACCTTAGCTTGAATTTACAATTCAGCTCTACCTATTTGAGCTGGTAGTGAAAAATAGGTAACAATTAACAAGGATTGTAGAAGATTATGCAATCAGGTTAAGTAGGAAGGTTAGGAAGAATAACCTGTATATACCTTTATCCTATGAAATAGTTATATGACTCTAAGAAAAGGAGAATAAATGAGATAACCCTTTTATAGTTGCAAACTATAGTTGTAAAGAGTCAAGAATTCTTGGATTTAGTGAAAAATCTACAAATCTATGTGAAAGCAATATCATCATAAATTAGATTGAAGTAGGATTTCAAAAAAGGAGGTATCCACAAGGGTTGGAGAACTCTTGACATAAACCCAATTCTTATGTAAAGATAGGATCTTAAGATCTAGGAAAAGAGAAAAGATCAGAATGGTTGAAAAGAAGTAATCAATGACATGGGCATGGTTCCACCAACCAAAATCAATGAGATTATTGAAGATTTGATTAAGATAAGAAAAAAGAGACCAAACAACTTTGGTATCTCTAAAGTTATGAGAGAATAGGAATTCCAAGAATTGGTGTATAGTCACTTAAAAAGGTTGGATTGACCAAAGGTTTGGGAAGTATAAATATTGGTTGGAGTATAAGATGAACTCACCAACATGTCTGCAAAAATCAACATTCGTTTTGAGGTGCTAAGGAAATGGTATGCAATATGGAACTATGTGTCAAAACAATAGAAGTTGCAAGGAAGATGAAACTCTAAGTTGAAAAGTACATAAAAAAAATAGGCTTGATAACATGGGTATTCCTCCACTAAAAAGGATATTAGAAAGAAGATGGGAATATTAGTGTGCCTCTTTAAACTTCTAAAGTTGTTGATTTTTCATTAGATCTCTTGTTGGATGATCCAGGTTTTCTTAAAATTTATAAGATATAAATCAATAACGAATCTAACTTTGGGAAGAGTATATTCGAAGTATGCCATTAAGGCAAGAAAAGGAAATGCAAAGCCAACAAGAAGAAATGAAAAATCCCTGAAGCAATTGTTTACTAGGAATTCAACTTGAGTTGATAGAAATTTGTGGAAACACTAAGGGGGGAAGGAAGAGAGTGGATTGACTTGAGTTAAGTAATCCACCCAATGAAAAATGTGGGTATTTTCTCAGTTTGGAATAACTAATGACTTCTTCACAAGTGATGATGTTAGTTAAGTCATAAATTTTATGAACACACAGAAAAAGGTATTGGGGTTTTCAAAGAAATATAATTGGAAAGGTCAAGGATTATGGCCTATTATCATCCCATACCTTATAATTATTTGATTGGAAGATCAAAGTGATATTATTATCGATGCCTTAGAAAAGGATAGGCGAATTGGTGGAGACATAGAAGGAGGGTCCTCAAAGAGAACAATTTGGACCATGAAGCAAGAGTAACCCAACAAAAGCAACATGAAATATGGAGGAAAATGCAGTCACAAACATTCTTATTATCATAAATCTTGATTGCATACAGTCGGCCACATCTACGCTTACATATTCGGCTCATAGGCCTGATTACAATATGCTCAAAATACAGTGCTCATACATGCGAGCGAAAAACCTACAGATTGAACTTTATAATCTTCTTAATATACTTGAATTTGATTGATTGCTATCCTAATGATCTATTACAAGCTTTATATCATATCCATGGGCCTAGAAACATCTGCATTGTTCGAAGATCATTACAATCTCCGATGAAGGAAACGTAACGTGTGCAAGAAAAAGTCAACCTCAAATTTGAAATTCTTCCATGGTAGATGCACATGATGAAGTGTGGACCTAAAATTAAGGATGAGGACACTCCATAGAACAAATCTAAACACACCATGAGGATCCACAAGTTACGGGTGAGATCCGTGATTGATCAAACTAGCCGTTAGGTTTGAAATTATTTTGAGGCCAGTTCCAAAAACTGCCACTCAATCCGAAAGTGATAACTCATCGAGAAAAGATCCAATCGAGCTAAAAACTTGGAATAAGGAAAATGAACATGTACACAATGAAACCATAGGTATGTGAGGTCTAGTGAGAAAACACGAAGAAATGCTAGATATACCAACTTGAACTAGAAAATAATTAAACAAGAACAAAAATTGAATGAAAATATTTTTGGTTGATGCAAGATTGCCAAGAACCAAGGATGCTCCTACATCAAACATCTGAGGTTAATAAAAAATAGTTCAGGAACCTTTTTGGGGCCAAAGGAAAACCAATACAGTCTACCTCAACTTGAGAAATCAAAGAAGAATCTTCTACTAGTCTACCCTTCCATTTCACAAGATATTCTTTCTATTGTCTTCCATGAGTTTTCCTTCCATCTCTGACATCCAAAATCTCTTCTATCCCATCTGATCACTGTTTAGGAAGTTGTTCTTCCAATTTTTCTTTATTGTCCTTACTAAATTTTGCATCATGGTACTAATGAAGATCTGCAATATTAAATATAGGTGATATACCCATGTCATCTGGTAACTCTACTTCATATGCATTTCCTAAATCAAATTTCTTCAAAATCCTATAGGGTCCAAACTTCCTCATCTTTAGCTTACTGTATGTGCCAACTGGAAATATTTCCTTCCTAAAATATACCACCACTTCATCTCCAACTTCAAAATCATTTTGTCTCCTCTTTTCATCTACTTTCTCCTTATAATTATAGTTCATGTCTTCCAAATGTTTCTTCACTTGAGTATGCACTGTCTTCATGTGTTTTACAAATTCTTCTACTTTTTCACTCCTTTTATCTTCCTTATTGATGTCTCGTGACTCTGATATACCTCTAGGATGAACTCTAGTAAAAATCTCAAAAGGTGTCTTTCTTGTACTCCTGTTTACTGAGTTATTATACGAAAACTTTTCTTGAGCAAGGACTAGGTCCCAACTTCCAGTCTTCTCTCCAAGCAAACATCTCGGCAAATTCCCCAAACTCCTATTTACTACCTCTGTCTGTCCATCAGTCCATGGGTGAAAATAAGAAAAAAACTTCAAATTTTTCTTCAACTTCTTCCAAAGTGTCCTCCAAAAATAACCAACAAACTTTCTATCTTTGTCTAAAATAATACTCCTAGGTAATCCATGTAATCTGACCACTTCTCTGAAAAACAAATCCACTACATGTACTGCATATGTTGTCTTCTTACAAGGTATGAAATGTGCCATCTTAGAAAATCTGTCCACCACCACAAATACTAAATCGTTACCTCTTTGTGTCTTAGACAAACCAAGTATGAAATCCATGCTAATATCCTCCCAAGGTCTTTCTAGTAGTGTCAAAGGTTTATACAATCCAACATTCTAACTACTCCCTTTTGCAACTTGACAAACTCTACAACTTTGCACAAATTTCTTGACATCCTTGTGAATTTGTGGCCAAAATTAGTTCTCACTCACCAATGTTATTGTTTTATCATTTCCAAAATGTCCTTCCAATCCTCCACTATGTTTCTCTTTTACCAAGTTATCCCTCATTGAACTTCGGGGTATACACAACTAATTTCCTCTTAACAACATATCCTATTGAATGAAATAATCCAACCACTGACTTCTATCCTCCAAAACTGGCTCTTTACAAGCTCTCCAAGGTTCTAAAAATTTTGGGTTTTCCTCATACAAGTTCTTCAATTCTTCAAAGCCTAATACTTCCACTTTCATTTGTGCCAGAAAATTCCTTCTCCTACTCAAAGCATCAACAACTCTATTTGAATTTCCACTCCTATGTTTCAAAATAAAATTATAACTCTACAAGAACTCTACCCATCTCATGTGCTTCTGATTCAACTTACCTTGACTGTTCAAATATTGCAAAGCTTGATGATCCATATACAACACAAACTCCTTAGATAACAAGTAATATCTCCACTTCTTCAAAGCTTGAACTATGGCATAGAACTCCTGATCATACACTGAATATCTTCTCCTATCATCATTCAACTTCTCACTAAAATAGGCTATTGGTCTTCCTTCTTGAATTAATACTACTCCAATTGCATTTCCACTTCCATCACAATCTACCTGAAATACCTTACTAAAATCTGGTAAAGCCAACATAGGTTGCTCAATCACCTTTTGTTTCAACAACTCAAAAATTCTATCTGCTCTAGAAGTCCACCTAAAATCCTTCCTATCTCCTCTCATTGTTTCTATCATAGGACTACAAGTAGAACTTAAATTCCTAATGAACTTTTGATAGAAACTAGCCAATCCATGAAATGATCTCACCTCTCTAATAATTTCAGGTGTAGGCCATTTGAAAATAGCTCTTACCTTCTCAGGATCCATCTTCAATCCATCCACTGATATCACAAATCCCAGATATACCAACTCTTCCTTCATGAAACTAAACTTCTTAATGTTTATTAGCAATTGCTCTTCCCTCGACCTCTGCAAAACTTGTCTTATGTGCAACAAATTTTCTTCTCTAGTCTTACTGAAAATCAAGATGTCATCCAAATAGACAATCACAAACTTACCCAATAATTTCTTCAATACCTCATTCATCAACCTCATGAAAGTACTCGATGCATTTTTTAGTCCAAAAGGCATTACCAACCACTCATACAATCCTCCATTTGTCTTAAATTTTGTGTTGTCTTCCACTCATCCCCTTCTCTGATTCTAATCTGATGATATCCACTCTTCAAATCTATCTTTGTAAAGTACTTAGCTCCACTCAAACAATCCATAATGTCATCCATCCAGGGAAAAGGAAACCTATACTTCACCGTGATCTTATTTATGGCTCTAGAGTCTATACACATCCTCCATTATCCATCCTTCTTAGGTACCAATACAACATGTATTGCACAAGGACTTAAGCTTTCTCTGATCAAACCTTTTTGCAAAAACTCTTGCACTTGTCTATTCAATTCCTCATTCTCTTCTAGCAGCATCTAATGTGATGATTTATTAGGAAAACTAGCTCCAAGAATCAGATCCATACAATGATTGATGCTCCTCATAAGTGGCAATCCAACAGGTACATTGTCTGAAATGATAGCTTCATATTTTGTCAACAATTCCTTTATCTCCTCTAGTTGTTCTTCTACATGCTTCAAGTCTTCAACCTTCTTAGGAACCAAGGCATAGCACATGCTCTTATGTATCAGTCCATCCAGAAATCTCCTTCCATCAACCAAACAAATTCTAGCACTCGTACAAACCTTAGTTTAGGAACATCCTCCAAAGGCAACAAAGTCTAATTCATCCCATTAGAAATAATGGTGTATATGTTCTTCTTTCCATCATGAATATCTTGTCTATCATACTATCAAGGTCTTCCCAAAAAAATATGTCACACATCCATAAGCATGATATCACACAAAACTTCATCATGGTAATTTATTATCTTCAATTTCACCAAACATTGTTCACTTACCAATATCTTTTGTTCATCTTGAATCCATGCCATCTGACAAGGTTTCAGGTGTTTCAATATTTCCAACTTCAACTTGGTCACCATTTCTTTAGAAGCTAGGTTCTCTGAACTTCCACTATCAATGATCATTTTGCAACATTTACCAGCTACCTTGTATTTTTTCTGAAACAAATTCTTTCTCTGCAACGGTTCCTACTCCATCTCACTTTGACACAATACTCTTTTGTTCACCAACACTTCTCCTTATTTTGGTTTATTAGATGATCCATCATGATCTTCTTTAGAAAAGTCTTCTCTCCTATTGCTCTCTGTCTTCCTGCTTGTCCCTTCTTGATTACATTCAAATGCTTTATGTCCTTCTCCTCCACACTTGTAACAAGTTCCTCTGAATACTCTTTTCTCCTATTCTCTATTATCTTTTCTATAACCTTAATTCTTGTAACCACCATATATTCCTCCTCTATAAGAGTTTCCATCATCTCTATGGTATGAACTATCATTCTTACTAGCTTCCTTATCCTTATTCTGACCTGCAAAAGGTCCTATTCCTCCTCTAGTAATAATTCTTCCTCTATGAAATCTTCCACCTCTTCCTCTTTGTCTCTGCTCATGTCTTTTATTTATCTTCTCTTATGCTTTTAGGGCACACTGATATGCCTCTTCCATAGTCAAAAATTTAATCAAACTGATCTCATCTTGTATAAACAACCTCAAACCATTCATATATCTAGCTACTTGTTCAATCTCATCTTTTGAATGTCCAGATCTGTTATTCAACTTGTAGAACTCCTCAGTATACTCTATCACACTTGATTCTTTTTGCTTCAAATTTTAATTTTTGGAACAAACTGATCTGATAGTTTGCAGGCATAAAAAATTTCTTAAACTTACTCACCATCTGATCCCATGATCTTATTTTCTCTTTTCCTTTTCTTTTTCTATCTGTTTGCAAATGTTCCCACCAAAGGGATGTATGTCCTTTCAACTTTGTACAAGAAAAAATCACCTTCTTGTCATTTGTGGTGCCTTCAAAATCAAAGTATTTCTCCATCTCTGTTATCCAATCAAGCAATTCATCTGAATCCAACTTACCATTATAATCTGGTGGATTGAAATGTGGCTTAGTGTTCACTCTGGTTAGGGATCTTATGAACCTCTCTTCTCCCTAATCAAGACTAGGTTTCTCTTCTCTTGCAACTTCTTCTTGTTCTTCCACTTCTTCATCACTCACATCATCAACTGGTTGACCTCTTCTCTGGGTCATTTCGACTGCTTCTAATCTAGCAATGATTCCTCTCAACATTTCCATTATAGTCTAGTCTGCATTTCCACACGCTCCATTTCCTCTACCATTTATTCTTCCCAACATCTTTACACAAGTCCTCTGTAGCTATGGGTTGGATCCTCAATCTGCCACCCCACAACAAATCTTCAACAAGACTGTGCAAACTCTAACGATCTCGCAAGGAATGAATCTTGCTCTGATACCAATTTGGTGCAAACACAGAAGGAGGGTCCTCAAAGAGAACAATACTGACTGTGAAACAAGAGTAACACAATGGAAGCAGCACATAATATGGAGGAAAATGCAGTCACAAACATGCTTATTATCATAAATTTTGATTACATACAGTCGGCCACATCCGCGCTTATAGATTCAGCTCATAGGCCTGATTACAATATGCTCAAAATATAGTGCTCATACATGTGAGCAAAAACCCTACAGATCAAACTTTATAATTTTCTTAATCTACTTGAACTTGATTGATTGATATTCTAATGATCTATTACAATCTTTATATCATATTCGCAAACCTAGAAACATCCACATCGGCCAAAGATCATTACAATCTCCGATGAAAGAACCATAACGTGTGCAAGAATAGGTCGACCTCCAATTTGAAATTCTTCCATGGTAGATGCGCATGATGAAGTGTGGACCTAAAATTAAGGTTGGGGACACTCCACAAAAAAAATGTAAACACACCGTGAGGATCCGCTAGTTACGGGAAAGATTCATGATCGATCCAACTACCTGCTAGGTTTGAAATTATTCTGGGGCTAGTTCCAAAAAATGTCACTCAATCCGAAAGCGATAAATTTTCGGAAAAAGATCCAATCGAGCTGAAAACTTGGAATAAGGAAAATGAACATGTCCACAATGAAACCATAGGTACACAAGGTTTGTTGAACAAACACGAAGAAATACCAGATCTACCAACTTGAACTGGAAAAGAACTGAACAAGAACAAAAATTGAATGAAAATATTTTTGGTTGATGCAAGATTGCCAAGAACCAAGGATGCTCCTGCATCATGAAGAAATTTATCATGATAGAGAAGATCATTTCCTATGGGATTAGCAAGGGAAGATCTAAGATACTCATGATTGGAAGAAAGTGTCTCTACATTCCTACATATCTTATATGGAGGAATTAGATAATGATGTTATTTCTATACATAGTTAATAATACTACAGAATATGAAATAAATCCATGTCGTAAAGCAACTTGACACTAAAGCTTACTATGCTAAGAGACCTAGGGATGAAAAGGTTTAGCCATAAGCCATAGAGATGGAATGGAAGATAAGTTAGGATGTGACATTATGTGATCCACATCAAAATATCTTAATGATAATGATTATTGATCACTACCTTACTCATGAATGAAACCATAGGTTTAGAATAACCTAATTGAGACAAGAAGTTCATTTCGAATAAAGAGAGAGACCTTAAGATAGGTTTAACCTATTGAGTTGAGTTATGTACTAGACTACTCATTAACACCTTTAAGTTGGGAATAACTTATTTGATTGAGTTGTACATTTGGTCTTTATTGTGACATATAGGGTAGAGAAACTTATAACATCAGACTAGTCAACAATTGAGGACTCTACCCTAAGAATTGGAAGGGAATAATTGAGATTGAGATTCACCATGTGGATGTGAAAGTCACTTGAGCTTATGAAATTATATATGATGGAAACATACGTGGAATACCTAGTGAGTTAAAGGAAGTCATATTATTAGTAAGACTCTATTTGAGTGGCTCTTATATTAAAAGAGTTAAAGTCATATTATTGGGAAATTTTGATTGAGTTAAAAGATGGATCACATATTTTAAAATAATCCAATGACAAAAGAAATCCAAGTTGTGGATGTCCTAAGATAAAATGGATTATCTCTGCAAAACTTATAATCATTATTACATGGGAATTAAAAGATAGCATGAGATCAAAATAGGGTTTCACTTAGTCAAAGATATATGATTATTGAATGTAAAATAACCTATGTACCCAAGATATTGGAAGATTCAAGAATGAATGAGGGAATTAATGTTAGAAATAGGACATCAGAATGAAAAAGGGAATTTTCAGATGAGGATCCATGATAATCTAGAAAAAGATAGAGTAATAAGTTGCACAAAATGTAGCAAGATAATTTCTAGCATGCCAGGGAATGAAGACCGGATGTCATCATCGGTAGAACATGAAACTCTCTTGAGATTTCAAAAGGAAAATGGTAGAACAAAAGATAGATCAATCTGTCTATGTTAGTAGAACTAACATAATGTTCTAATGGAAAAAATCATCAAAGTAACCAACACTTTTTGGAAACTTGACTTATAGGATTTTGGTCCTAAATAATATATTGTGGGAAAGTAGTTGCTTAGTAATCCTGAGAGGTCATTTCAGTTTAGAAAATAATGATGGGGTTGAGTAAACCATGATCATACTATGAAACATTCAGTTGAGTGAATGTGCAATATATTATTATAGTCAATTAAGAAAAAATGGTAGACTAAATCTTGTATCATTTATAATCTTCTAACATTGAAGTTTGGACCATTATTTGGAAAAGAAGGTTGGAAACTCTATTAAGCTGAAATAGGCTTAGAAATAGGGTAAACCATAGACTTTATAGAATCTCAAAAAGGAGTAATAGATTGAAGTGATCGATGAAAATTTATCAATACAAAGATTAAGTATGAAGTATAATTAGGATTTGACTAGTGTCCAGGAGCAGTAATATGCTCGAGATGGACAAGCAATCAAGAACAAGTACTTTATGGTAAGGAAAATGGATGTGTAAGTGATGGACGAACTCAGTTTATGAGTTTTCTAAAAGTATAAATACAAAAGGAGAATGATTGGACCCACGGTGTAGTGTGCAATACATCGTTATCCCTTTTCTATTTGGATTATACTAAGGATATATTCATGGGCCAATGATTTCCGATCACTATGTATTAGGTGTTATGTATAGTTACTATATTATATCTTGGATGTGTAGATGTAATAAAACTCTTTCAGAGAGTATGTGTGAGGCATATAATTTTTCCCTATGTGATAGTAAGGACACTCGAAGCAAGGTCCAAGAAGGACAAGATTGATACATAGGAGGAATGGTTTATAAATCTTACGTATTTTGAGAATTATAAGTAAAACTTTATATAACTTTAACAGTATGCTAAAAGGCTATTGATCATCGGGGACGATGATAAAAAAGGGCAGAAGTATGTTAAACCCCAAATTGTGGAGTTACTATTTACTACTACTAAATAGGGTAAATGTAAATGTAATGTGAATTCTAGAGATGAATTAATGATGCTTGTACCTTGTTATCTCATTGGATGTTGTTTCATTTGATGTTATCTCAGTTGATGCTATTCATGGTGAAATATTGCATAAATGAGAATAGATGGTTATTGAATTATTGTTATTCTAACTTTGAAGATGTTTATATATGTTGCTTATTGTTATGAACAATTGATTGCCAAGGCATGTGCTAGTGGTTGTAGGTAAAGGTTCATTCTCCAGGGGGAGGGAAAGTATCACTCGGGAGAAGGGCTTGGTCGGGTAATCGATAAACTAAGCTATTTAAGCATACACAAACATCACCTTAGATTGAGTAAATTGATTCAATTTGTGTGGTTTATAGGTAAGTCATCCTTAGCTTGTATGTTTGCATTAGGAGTCTTGCTTAATTCTGTATGCTTTGCAAGTGATTTTTATCTATTTGGTTTCTGAGATCTGTCTTGTGATATTATGATCATATGGATATGAGGGATGTAGGTGGAAGTGTGTTTATATATATGCACATGCATGTTAGGAGGATCTAATGACACGTATATGCATATGTATAGAGATACCACACATACACACCTATCAATATGATGGTAACATAAATGGATGTAAGTGAATTGAAAATGGACATATATACATATATATAGTATATACATTTATCCATGTGTATATATATATCGATACAAGTGTATGTTGGCTAAATGATATGCTTATATGGATGCATCAATATGGTATACCTACACATACATGTACATAGAGGTATATACAAGTATATATATGTATATATGCACACATCCTGTACAATGTGGATATTAATAATATTATTATTATTTCCTTTTGAATTAACATATACATATATATATATATATATATATATATCGGATGTATGCTAGCTAGCTCATGATATATATATTTGTTAAATATATATATGTAATTATATATTAAAGATTATATATATATATATATTATAGTTATATTAAAACATATATATATAGTATGGTATTTAAATATATATATATATATATATATATATATATATATATATATATATATATGTTTAATATATTTAAAAACTATATATATATATATAATATTAACATCATTAAACTATGGAAATCAAATTATTTTTGAATCGATATAATTTATATTATTTAACCTTTGGAAAATCGAATTGTGAAATAAATCGTATTGATTGAGATTTCAATTCACATGTTGGACTTTGGCTTATGGGAAGAATTCGAATTTGAAACAAAAATGGTAGAGTGAAATTGTGTATCACCCAGTTAAGAGCACATAGGGATAAATCCACCAAAGGCGTTTAAAATCTTTTGACCAAGTCAAGAATCTGAAACTATTTTCTGTAGGTGTTGATTTGTAAATTTCTCCATGTGCTTTTGGAATTAGTCTTCATTATGCTAACAAAATTGGAGGTCGACTCACCCTATTATTTGTTGAGTATGGACTGGAATTGGCACCACCTCCAGGATTGAAAATTTCAAATGGCAATGGTGTTTGTATACACCTAAAAATGGTCACATTATAATAAGTCTGGTAATTAACTAAATACAAGTTATTTAATTAATCTTTTAAATTCAATCTCCATATAAATGAATTTAAATAATTTATTTATATCGTTCATTTTCTACATTCATCTATCTTAATTAAATAAGTTTAGTTACTTATTTAATATAATCACTTTTCCATTTCTTTTTAATTAATTAAATGAATTTTACAATTTATTTAATTTAATTATCACATTGTTTTATTTCAAATAAAGTAAATATTCTCCTTTTTTGAAAATCATCTTTTCCATTTCTTCTTAATTAATTAAATAAGTTTTACAATTTATTTTAATTATCACATTGCTTTAATTCAACTTTTTAATTCAAATAAAGTAAATATTCTTCTTTTTTCAAAATCATCTTTTCCATTTCTTCTTAATTAGTTAATTAAACTTTACAATTTATTTAATTTAATTATCACATTGCTTTATTTCAAATAAAGTAAATATTCTTCTTTCCAAAATCATAAAATCATGTTTAAATCTTCTAAATATTTTTCTTTCCAAAATCATAAAATCATCTTTAAAAATCTTCTAAAAAGTCATCTCACATATAATTTAAATATTTAATTAGAAAATTCTTATCCACATCCCACTTCTAATTAAATATTTTTAATATTTAATTAGAAGCTTCCAAATCCACATGTCACATGAAATTAAATAATTTAATTATTTAATTATCTTCAACCAACAAAACTAACTCAATAACTAAACTTGACAAATGACAAGTTTCCTCTTATTTTGAGTGAAAGGATTTATGGGAAGGAAACATCTTCCTACTTTCTTTCTATTTTCCATCTTTTTTCCAACTTCTCCATCTTTCACCATTCATCTTAACAGGCTTGTTTTCAACCATCGATATTTTCCAACTAGGATTTTTCCTCCAAAACTCTATAAATACAACCTCTATGTGTTTTGAAAAGGATCTAAGATCTAGCGAATATAGCGTGAGCATTATAGTTGCATTTGTCCAACATTTAAGAATCTTGTTTTCTTAAGCATAGCATCTTATCTTTCATAGAATTTTAGTTTCATATCTTAGCTTATTCATATCATATCATTTAGCAATAGAAATGCATGTTGCATAATCTCATTCTCTAAGTTGTCATTCTACCAATTTGTTGCTTACACCAACTGAGAGCCAACAACTTATATCGAATCCTTGGAGATAGAGGACAATGTGATGTCTTTGAAGAAGCTATTGTGTTGAGAGTTTGTTTATCTTTTAACTTAGATTTCTTCAATATAATGTCTCATTGGTGTGTTTGTTTATCCTTTTAGTCAGTACACATACTTACATCCACACATTTTTGGCACCCATCGTGGGGCCCTTGCCTCGTTTTAAATTTTTTATTGCAATTTTTTTGGCAGGTTACGGATTGGACTCACGATTTAGCGCATCCCTGGAAAATTTTAGCGCATACGAGGACTGTTTCAACACATTTCTGCTATGTTTTAGCGTATATCTATGTTCTTTTAGCGCATTTATGTGTTCTTTTAGTGCATCCAGGAGATTGTAAATTTCAATCCTAATTCTGACATGTCCGTGGACAGAGATTTTTACTTTCCGCATAAGGTTAAAATGAAGCAATCCTAGGATAGGCACATTTAAATCTGGAATAAACCAATCCTAGGGTAGTCACCAAACAATTGATTTATCTTGGTTAAAATGAATCCCATGTCTATTGTGAAGCAACATCTTCACTTAGCTTAGCAAATTTTTATTTGAGATTAAAATTGAACAAAATTGTTTGTTGTGATTGTCAGGTGATAGGCCTATGCTCTCCCTTTAACTGGGTGATCAAAATGCCAGCCTCATCTTTTCATTTCATGTATTTCATACTTTATTACATCCTTTAGAAGGCCTGCTCTTGTGGGAAAAAGTACTCACCTAAGAGAAACGACCTAAGTGGGAAAACCTAAAGCCAAGGATTCCAACCCACTATAAACAAAAGTGAGTTGTTGATGAAAATCCACTTGACAATAGTGTGTAAGATAACCATCCCCAAAGCCTTTGTTTTAAAGGTTGGGAGGTCTCTTGAGGGAGTATATCATTTTTTGCATTGAATGGAAACACTTACTACAAACCTTAGTGTAGAAGTCAACTATGTCAGTTTCTGAACATTATAATAATCACAGTGCAAGGGGAGGGAAGAATTTTCCCCCAAGACACTCACCATATAATTGTCACAGACAGTTTGCTCAAGGGATCAAGAAATCTAACTTTGAGTACGCGCCTGGAATAGACAAAAACACAGGCACCCTCTAGGGGTGACATGGCTGTGTGAGTCGATGCAATTCTAAGATGTGGGTTGTGACTATTATGATGATCCTTTTGACAATTAAGAGTGAGTCTGTCTGAAGTGTTTTTTTCGTTTAATACCCATGGAAATCTTGAAGAACATACACTCATTGTTAGATTTTAGGACTTTAAAAACAACTGTTTTCTACTGCATGTCATATTTTTTTCAAACATTAAATCAAATAAAGATCATCCAATCCAAAAAAATGTCAAAACATGTATGTCTCAATGCATTGACTAGATATTTTAGTGCATCTCTGCTTTGTTCTAGTGCATCCCTGCTCTGTTCTAGTGCATCTATGCTATGTTTCAACGCATTTATGCTCTATTTTAGCGCATCTATGCCCTGTTATAGTGCATTTATGATCTGTTTCAGTGCATCCATGCAACAATCCAGCACATTGATCTAATATTTTAGCGCATTCATCAAAAGGTTTAGCGCATCCATTGAACAGAGTAGCACATCTGTTATCTAAGTCAAAAGAGTTTTTTGACAAAATCTACCATTAAGTCTGGTCTTTTTCTATGCTTAGGGTCTAGAAATCTGCAACCTTTGTTAAGAAATCCCTTGAGAAAAGGATCAAGAAGCCAAAAAGGTCCCTTAGTTATAAGAATCTATTGAAAAAGAGACGATTTTTATACCAAAGTCAAAATTTTTTTCTTGAGCATTGAACTTTCATCCATCGATATCACGACTTTGCTAGGGGTTTTACTAACGATTTTTCTTTAGAGACATTATCTTCATGAGCTTTCTTTCAATGAAGAGCTCTTTTGTAGAGGCACAATCATAGTCAGCCAATTCATCCCTCTTTCATCCCGCAACATACAATTCAGTATTCCAATCATCCCCATCAGGTGTTGCAATAGAGAACTTAGAATCATTAGGCTTTTACAAAATCCTTATTTTCTCAAACTAAGATCAAAACATCACAAAGTTCATCATAACATCCATTTCTGATTTCTAGTTTAATTCCCATAATAGGATCATCATCCTTCCAACCAGGGAATCATTAGCTAAAAATTAGAAATTTCTTCAGTCATATCAATAGAATCCTCATTCTATTTTGACTAAGATATCCAATAAATTGCACTCTTCCATTTGTGATCAAATTTATTAAAAATTTGGTATAAGCTTATGCCTATTGTTAGAAGATCTCAAAAGCACGTAGAAGAAGATGAAAGGGAAAATCCACTTTCCAACATGGGTGATAGGGAAGAAAATCATTTTCACAAGCTTTGCATTGTAAATAATTCAAATAATGATGAAGTAATGGAGGAAATGCTTCAAGAAGCAGAACAGGATCCACAATTTCATACTCTCTTGGACAAGATTTTAGAGAGGAATAAAGAAAGACACTTTCTTTTGCTAGCAAACCAAGGAGCTAAACTACCCTCTAATTTCGATACGAAAAATATTAGAGAGGATCCTGAAACCCCCCTTAATGATTTTAGTGCTCTTACTCAATAGATAAGAGTATTAAAAGGAAAAATTAAAGAAATACAAGGGGGTACAACCAAGAAATATGTTTTGGAAGATATTTTCCCATATCCCTTTGATAGGAATCTCAACATGATTCCTTTTCCAAAGCATTGTGAGATCCTGAAATTTAACAAATACAATGGAAAAGTGGATCCCATTGATCATGTGAGAGACTTTCGAAATATGAGCCTAGAGTTTGCTCATGAAGATACATACCTGATGCGATTGTTTCCACGAAGTCTAGGTGGACAATCCATGGAGTGGCTTTCCAAAATCACTCCCCCCATCAAAAATTTTGAGGAGTTAATCAATAAATTCATATCTCAATACTCCTACAATATACAACACCAAATAACCATGCTTGATTTGCGCAAAGCAAAGAAAAATACTAGGGAACCCTTCATCACGTTCCTGCAAAGATGGAGAAGGTTATTTGCAAGATATCCTCATCTTGTTCTTGAAAGGGAAAAGATGGAAATCTTTATCGACATTCTAAATCAAGAGATGAGTTATAGGCTCGGTCTTCATTGTCCTCAATCATTTGAGAAATTGATTGAAAATTCTATAACCATTGAAGGAGCCTTGGTCAAGAGGCGAGTCTTAAAGCTTGAAAAAGATGGTCCAAATTCATATAAAAACAACAACAACAATGATAAATTAGGATTTTGGACCAAAAATAAGAATGTTGTCAATGATGGGGTGGTAACTGCCAACAACATGGAAGAAAAGACAACCATTCTCAATGTATCAGGTATTCAATGCAACAACAACAATCCTAGAAATTCCAATAACCAAGGCAATAATAATTCCAATAAGGGAAACAATGCCAACCAAGGAAATATGGACAATAATCATCTCGGAAACAATAAAAATTCAAATCCACCTAGATCATAGTTTTTCTCAAATCAATAGAGTTTTACTCCCTTGGGTCAGTCTCTTGAATCAATTCTCAAAGAGATTTTGAATCAAAACGCCATCACATTGCCACCGCAAAGAGATTATGAGCCACAGGTTAAACCACCATCATGGAATGACTCATACTATTGTGATTATCATAGATATAAAGGTCATAAAACAAATAATTTCCAAGGTTTGAAAATTTTGGTTCAGGATTTGATTGACAATCGTACCATAACTATCAAGTGACATAATGCCAATGAAGATCATCAGGAATTCAAGGACCCTCTCCCCAATTATCAAAAAGGGGAATCTTCAGGTGAAAAAGGCAAAAAATGTAAATCATGTCTATGACACCACCATCAATCATATCTATACTGATGACCAGCAAGTCAACATCATCAAATTCAAAGGAAAGAAGGAGTATCAAGAAGTTAATGCAACAACAAGGGGCCAGGATAAAATAGTTGTAAAAGGAAGTTCATCTAAATCAACTGTCCCCCCTCCAAGGTAGTACAATTTAGTCGATCAACTACAAAAAACATTGGCTCAAATTTCTATCTTGGAGCTTCTTAAGATATCGCCAATGCATAAGAATATTCTGGAGAAGGCTCTAGTTGACACAACTGCATCTCCTAATTTGGATATTGACAATTTTCAAGCCATGGTGAGACACTAGTCCTCACCCACATGCCTATCCTTTTCTGAGAAAGATGATGCATCCATGACTCATCCCCATAACTCATCACTTTATCTAGAAGTCATGGTTCATAAAACCTGAATCAAATGTGTCTTAATAGATGGAGGAGCTGGTTTAAATATTTGCACCCTAAAACTTGTTACTACATTGGGGTATTCAGAAGATGTAATAGACTCCAGTCAAAAGATCAATATGAAGGCATATGATGCAGAAGAACGTTCATCCAAAGGATCAGTTACACTACCAATTAGAGTTGGCCCTGTGATGAAGGATGTGGTTTGTCAAGTCCTTGATCTCCCCTTGGCCTATAACATCCTCCTTGGAAGACCTTGGATACATGAAATGCAAGCAGTATCCTCTACATACCATCAATGCTTAAAATTCCCACATGATGGAGTTGAAATTTCCATACAAGGGGATCCTAATCCTTTCATGCATGGACATAATCTAAGCCCTAAATCTGAAATCTTCATTCCTAGCAATTGTGAAACACCACTTTCCCAATCATGTGTTGATCTTGAATTTATAAAGGAACCCACTTCAATCACTGCACTATCAAACCCCACGGTCCAAATCCATGATCTAGGATGTGGAGAATACCATTTGGATAAGTCACTGATAAAAACCACTGCTATAGTCATCGAGAAAGGGTAGACTTCCAATAATGACATCAAGGTAGCTACAAAAGGGATACAAAACAATGACCATGCCTAGATTGAAACTCTTTTGATTTGGATAATACACCTGCTTCTTCCACACCTACTTTCACTCAAAATTTTCACATCACTAATAACCCCCTATTTGACCAAGATATCTATGATAATCCACTTTTTGATCAAGACCCTATGGAAGATATCCTATCATCACCCTTCCATCCCACCTGCCCTAGGCTAGGGTATGAATCTCCTATTATTCCCTCTATTAATCCATCTTTCCAAGTCATTAAGGATGTGCAAGCCTCCTTTGATGTTAATAGTACCGAAAAGGATAGTCACAAAGATTCCATTGATGACATCACCACTCCCCCCTCATCCATCTCACCCACATCCATCCACCTTGTAGACATGGATCAACAAGTATCTCTCAAAGAGAATGTAAAGGAAGTAACTCATGAATCAAAGGTAAAAATGCCTTTTCCCAATGAAGATCCAGAGTCAAAAGAAAGCTTGCAAAGAAAGAAAGATCAAGAAAATTCCCTCAGCCAACATAAAAGCTATTGGACAAATCACAAACAAACAAAGATCAAGAAGAGTCCCCTAGCAAAAATAAAAAGCTATTGGACAAATTAAAAAAAAAAGGAAAAAATAAAAGCAAGCAAAAGTTGATCTCCAAATATGTTTCTCCCTCAAAAATCACTGGGGGCATCTATCAAAGAAGAAAAAGAAAGAAAGAACATGTTGATCTATAGTCTTCATCCATGTCACCTATACCATTACTTACATCCATTTTCACTTACCCGTCATATCGTTACACAACCATTGGTGATGTTTTTCAAGGTGTCTTTGATAGCGACCCCTTCACGTACTTTGACCCATGGGTTGCCCAAGCTCCTTTTCGGCTGAAGCTTGATAGCCCATGAATTGTGCACATTAGTGATCCTATCATAGCCTCTTTCATCTGTCACATTTATTGTCTTACCATTCATACTCCCCATTCTAATTGGGTCTTTTCATCCAGCATGGTCATCCACATAGGAGCAAGGCATCCTCAAGGTAGCTTATGGATCTGGCATTTATCAATTCTACATCTAGCTTCAGAGAGAACAACATAAAAGTCTTGAAAAAAATTCCAAAAACAACAATAAAATTCTGGAAAAAATCGTCATTAGGGTGAAAACTTGGCAAAAAGGCATCCCTTTGATACACAAAAAAATCAAAAAAGAGATCAAAAATACAAAAAAAGAGAAAAAAGAGAAAAACACAAAAAAAGAAGAGAAAATACCAAAAAAAATCAAAAAAATAAAATAAAATTGTTGCCTTGATGAAAACCTGGCAAACAGGCGTCTTGGAAACAACAAAAAAATCACAAAATTTGAAGAAGTGCAATAAAAACAAATGGTGAAAACTTGGCAAATGGACGCTATTTGTGATTTAGTTGGCTCTTCCATCTATTAGGTTACATTTTGCATTGTTCATTCATAGCCATTTTTATCAGCATCAAATCCATCCCTTGCCATCATATCTGCATCATGCGCACAACATTTTTCCTCGAAACAACAAGGATTTCATCATGGCTTGATGATCATTGTTTATATTCTTAGCAGTAGGTTGTGTCTAATCAGAGTCAAAGTCCAACTCACTGGGGGCAATCAACTTTTGAGCTTTTGAGCAGATAAACAGAAACATGTGTCAAGTATCAGAATATCAAATCAACAATCAAATATCCAATCAGGTCTAGTCAAAACAGCTATCAAACACGTCAAACATTGAAACTGAAACAAACTGGATGATCTTAATCTGAATGAAATGACTAGAACACTTAAAGCATAAGTTGAACTATTGTTTTAAAATTTGCTGACATCATATCTCCAAAGTGACTCAATTATGTACTGAACTAGAGTCACAAGGAAGGAATATGATTTTTCTTTGATTGTTGTCTACAAGTTAATCATTATTATTGTGCAAATTTGTCATGGGACATGCTCTACAACGTATCATTGATGACATTTCATAATTTGCGTAGGAAAAAGGTTAACTCTTGTCTATTTATGCAAGCAATACTCAGGTCATCTTGGTTCAATTATACCTTGATGCTTGTGTAATGCCTCATCGTGGAACCCAGGAAACATCACGTCTCTAACGCTAAACAACTCGATAAATTTTTTTTAAACATTTAATAACAACATGTGATTAATAACCTAGCATGAATGTTCTAGGGTTCCACAACTATGCTACTAAAGTATATAAACATCATAACACATCAAGAACTATATATATAAAATCATGTGAATAGTCATCAAGATTACATTACATCAAGGGATACGTTACAAGTTCATTTACAACAAGAGAGATTGTGACAAATCTCGATACATCACAAGTGGTAATACAATGAAACCTCATGTAATATCATGAGTGTGTACAATACAAAATATGGACAAGAATAGTTGACGACCAAGTCCACAAGCTCGTCTGACAAAAAATACGTGAACAATGTGTATCCAGGATCCTAACAAGAACAAGCATGTCTCAAACAATATCACCTACAGGGGACCCAATGGAAGAAATGGCATGTTCCTCCCAACCGTGTGGGATTTGAAAGCCCACCCCCCATGATAGGAGATAAAATAAGTCATCAAGTCAAAAAATACAACAAGAAGAACTACAAACAACACATGGTCGCCATACATGACATCACAATGACAAGACAATTGACATACTCCCAGAGGCGACACCGCAATCACAAGAGAACTAACAAGTGTACAAGGACAGCGTGTCATCACATAGTCATAATAGGTTACCTTGGAGAATATTCCTAGGTTACCAACCCTCAACCCGAGTTACCCTGACAACCTCTTACGATTTATGGCCCCTAAATGAACCTATGTGGCCTCGAACCACCTCTCGTGAAGAAAAAGTGTTTGAGTAGCCATTCCAAGCCTTGTCAACCCGCTTTAACCTAAACAAGCATTAAAGTCCAAGGTGAGGCAAACATTATCTGAATGGTTAAATTTTAACTACCCAAACCCCTAAAAGCTTAGTTTAGTTATCTCTTAATTACCAACTTCTGAAAGGTTACTCTTGCAACCACTTCCGGGTTCGGCCCCTAATGTAAGCCACTCCTCCTAAGGTACAACTTCTCAAAATGACAAAGCAATAAAGCCAACATGCATGTAAGAGAGAAATTCTTTCCTCAAAGACCCAAAGTCATCAGAACCATACTATAACATTTAAATATCTCAATAGGAATCACAAAACATGCATGGCCAATTCTATATATGAACAAACACAACAACACTCCATGGAATTCAAAATGTCTGAAAGTAAATTCACAAGAACACTAAACATGCATGGTCCACGTTTTCAAATTAGAAACAATACGAGAGCAATCACAATTCTTAATCCATGATTTCAAAATGACACTAACATTTTAAGCCTCTGGAGGACAATAAACTAAACACCATATTTCAACACATGACAAAAGAATGGACTCTAAACAAGAAATAACATTTAAACATAGTTCACAAGTTCCATTCAAGACTCTCCATTCATACAAGTCTATCTTAACACATTAAGCTCGGTGAATGAGAGGATAATGAATTCTTCCATATAAGATGGTATTTTAATTCACATCCGTACATATGATAATAATAAGAATTCATACGTTAATAACCAAACATATGCTTTTATTGCAATAATTAAGACAATTCATCAATCTAATCTAAACATTGCATTTGTATTTAGATTAATAGACCACTTCACAATCAATGCATTTATATTTTAAATAATAAACCCTTTCACAAATCAATGCATTTATATTTAAAATAATATACCATTTCACATATTAATGCATTTATAATTGAAATAAAGAATCACTTCATAAATTAAAGAGGGGATTAAAATATAATACTTAGACACCTAAGTATATATGTCATTAATAAAAATAGTAAAGAAAACAGCCCACATGGGTAGTAGAGTTGGCTTGGGCAGTGGGTTTGCTCCCCATTGGTCCTGGGTTCGACTCCACTCTCGGGTTTAAGAGGTGGGACTTCTTGCGGGAAGGGGATCTCACCCATAGGAGACTAGTTTCACCCTAGCTCGCTCCAAGTACCCAAGATATAGGCTGCTAGACTGTTGGGTTGGGTCACGGGGACACCCCTATTGTATATAAAAAAAAAAATAGCAAAGAAAACAAATGACAAATTATATATATATTACTTGTCTAAGATTCACACTAACCGTACTCACATTATCGATGAATTAGTCTATAAATGAAAAAGAAAAGACTATCACTCATGAGTTGACTTCCTATTCATGCAAAAAGAGTTATCAAGATTTTATATAATAAAAAGAAACTAAAGAAACTAGCTTACGAAATAGTTAGCTTTCAAATGTCTAAAATACCAAAAGAACAAGACTTAGAATTATGTTTTAAAATCTTAACTTACAATAGTAGATACTTATAAAGACATCGAATCAAGATCAAATCTCACGTGGCAACGACGAATTATTTCCATGCATAAAGAGACTTAGCTATGGGAAACTGACACGGGTTTTAGAGCTAAGGATAAGTGCTAACCCAACTAAGAAAAACTTGAACAAGAATGATGGAATTCTCTTAAGACTCATGACTACACTAGTGAAGTCTATTATGGTGATGTATGCATGATTTCACAAAACAAGAGAAAATTGTAAAACATACTCAGTTCAAAGCGACTCCATCTACACAAAACACATCTGAAAAGTGCTACATGCAATCAATACGCATGGAATGACATGCACCAAGTGATGAAGTATAGGGAAAGACCCTAGAGTTGAATCAGTTCGCAAGATTCAGAGACACATACATATCAGTTTACGAAGGATGATGCAACATTCTAAACCCATGAATAACATTATGAACACCCCCCACACAGTCACATGCAAGCAGCAATTGACGAAATGTAAGTAGCCAAGATGAAAGAATTTAAACAAAGGACATAAACTAGAAGGCATCTTTCGTGGAAGTTGCATGTCGATCTTCACATGCAGATATTCATCCAAAAGCATAATTAAAGGGTTGAAGATTCAATTCAAATTAAACTAAGAATAGTGGTTAAATTAACTGCCGACCCAAAATTAAAGAGAATGAAGATTCTAAACAAAACAAAATTCCAGATCCATAACTTAGAGTTAAGAAAGTGAATCACAATGCATACCATTCAAAAAGATACATAGATATCTTCGCGTGAAGATGAGCCGATGTCAAAACATAGATGACATTGGATGAAGCGTCGATCGTTCAAAAAAATATTGGCTAATCCAATCAACAATGGAAACCGTCAATTAACTCGCTCAAGCAAACAGAGTGTGGATCAAAGATCAGAGTAATTAATTCAACCATCTTTTAAAGACAACGAACAAAGGTAAGAAGAATAGATTGCCAATCCAAACATTCATATCAACAGGGTCTCAAAAGAGGAAGACAAACAATAGACTAGTGTGCGGCATCCAAGAAGAAATTTAGATTTCACCAATTCAAGAGTGGAGATATAAAATGCAAATGGCAGAGCCAAATCTTACGCACAACAAGGAATTAGTAGCAGACAAGTTCGTATAAAATAGATGAAATTGACAAAAGGAAACATAGCGATAGTAACAAACTTACAAATGTATCAAGCTTGCACCTTCGCATTAAGCAAAGAACTACTATATTACAACCGCCCCTAGAGCAATTTTAAACTATACTTCGCACACTTAGCATGTATTAAGAATGCACATAACTAACCTACTAAAAACTCATGCCAATGGTATGGACCTTTGGAGTACATGCATGTGACTACTGTCGGAAGGTTTTCAACAAAAAGAATCAGGTACTCATGGGAATGTAGAAAATTCAGGTAAAAGGAATAATCCACTAATCCAAGTAAATACACTCACACAAGTAGATAAAGACAATATCAGATAGAAATAGAAAGTATAATCTATGGTGAACAAGTAAGAATACATGTCATTCCAGATCAAGAACAAGATTCCAAGGAACCTGGGGTCTCCAAGCAATAAGACGATTATATTAATTTGTTTTCAAGGTTTTCTCTAGGTTTTCTTTTCTTCATAAATTTATTTTTGTTCAATCAAAATCGTTTGATAAATTTTCATTTTCTATCTTATGCAATTTCAATCAAGTAATTCAGTGAAAGGATTTTAAATAAAATTTCAAAAAAGAACCTAGTATCATCCTTTGATCTGTAACAAGCAACGAAATCAATGCACAATTCCAACCACGATATCACAATCAACTTGAATAATTCCTTCTGATTACAATTTTTCCAACTTTTCAACCAAATTCTTCGAAAATATAGAGACAACCTTCTTCTCGTGAAAAAGAACCATCCCTTTTTGAAAAATAATTGCCCAAATAAATACATTTCACCCACTCAACTTTCATATTGCATGTAATTTTAATCAGCCAGTTTAACTTTTCTAACATCTTGTTCAAAACAGGATATTTTGCAACTTTAAATCACAACTACTAATTGAACTTTACCAATTTCAAAAATATCAAGATTGTGCATTCAAAACAATTACATCTAATTTATCTCACAATAATATCCTATTTTGATGATCTTTTAATAAATTAAATTTTCCAACATTTAAAATAAACTTTTAAGTTTAAATAAATCCATCATAATCATTAATCAAATGATGCAATTTAATCATCTTTAAATTCAATACTTATAAATTAAATCATTAAATTAATTAAAGCAATACATTATGAAACATAGAAAACATAACATGACATGACAAACAACGAATAATCACAACAAACAAACGAAAACAAGACATATGGGTTACAAAATGATACTCGTTCTTTCTAGAATGAAGGCTCATGACAAAAGACAAGAACTATCTCCCTTCAAAAAATTCCATTTGGCCATGGCACGCTCAAACCTGACAAAACAGGTGGAGTCGATGCATGTACCTAAAAGTTTCATCACACTCCATGGTCAACCATAAATAATCATATATATAACAATAGACACACCATGAAGAAGAATCGCAACTTAGCAAGGCACTCACAGATGAGTACTGCTAAATCGTCTCCTTCACCGAACTAACATAAAACATAACATCTAAGATCAATCACATCATAGTGCCATCATAAACATTACAAAACAACATATTTCATCACAAGGAAATAAATAGAGAATCATAAAGTAAAGTGTATCATCAATTGAGTTTCACAACTGACTGTATAATCCATGACATAATGCATCAAAGTCACATAGTCTAAAGCAACTAATAACTAATAGAAACTCAAAACAACTAGAATAGAAACGTCATCAGGAGGGTCACTACATCCTCCCCCCCTAGGATGAGGCTTACTCCTGGAAGCCTACAACTAAGAATGGGTCACTTGGACCCTTATAACCAGGAAGTTCATCTTAACCTTAACCAATTTTATCATCCTCCAAGAGAGAACACTCCTCGAGATCATCATCAGATTCTACATTGGTTTTCTTAGATAGGGAGGGTTGAGATTGTAGAGTCTCCTTCTCCTCTTTAGACAATAAAGGTGTGTTTCACCCACACCCAAGTGGCCAATCCCTGATAGCAGAGGGCTTCCTACTCATGGAAGCTTGCTTCACATCCTTACTTTCCTTACCCTTCTCCAACTTAAGACGAGTGAGAAACTAACCTAATGTGTCATCGTAAGGATCCCTCACCAAATTAACCTGAGAATTTGGCTACCCACCAAGCTCACTTTCATGTGAACTCTGTGGAGGAGTGCCCTAGCGATTAGCCACACAACCACCACCACCACCTTGTCCATGACCTCTATCGCGACGTCTAGGCATGATCCTACACCAAGCCCAATGTCGAGTCTCAGTTTAAAGACACATCAAAACAAGAAAACACACACACAAAAGAATCTAACATCTAGGACAACCTAGTGGGCTCGCAAGAACCAGAGTACCCAGTGTTAGAACCTTCGCTCTGATACCAAGTTGTAATGCCCCATCGTGGAACCTAGGAGACGTCATGTCTCTAACGCTAAACAACCGGATAATTTTTTTTTAAAACATTTAATAACACGTGATTAATAACCTAGCATGAACGTTCTAGGGTTCCACAACTATGCTACTAAAGTAAATAAACATCATAACACATCAAGAACTATATATATAAAATCATGTGAATAGTCATATCAAGATTACATTACATCAAGGGATACATTACAAGTTAATTTACAACAAGCGAAATTGTGAAAAATCTCGATACATCACAAGTGGTAATACAATGAAACCTCATGTAATATCATGAGTATGTACAATACAAAGTATGAACAAGTATAGCTAACAACCAAGTCCACGAGTTCATCCGATGAACAACTCCATGAACGATGTGTATCCAAGATCCTGACAAGAACAAGCATGTCTCGAACAATATCACCTACAAGGGACCCAATGGAAGAAATGGAACATTCCTACCAACTGTGTGGGATTCGAAAGCCCACCCCTCGTGCTAGGAGATAGAATAGGTCCTCAAGTCAAAAGAGACAACAAGAAGAACTACAAACAACACATGGTTGACATACATGACATCACAATGACAAGACAACTGACATACTCCCAAAGGTGACATCACAATCACAAGAGAACTAACAAGTGTTCAAGGACAAATTATCATCACATAGTTGTAATAGGTTACCCTGGAGAACCTTCCTAGGTTACTGGCCCTCAACCCGAGTTACCCTGGCAACCTCTTATGATTTTCGGCCCCTAAATGAACCTATGTGGCCTCAAACCACCTCTCGTGAAGAAAAAGTGTTTTAGTAGCCATTCCAGGCCTTCTCAACCTGCTTTAACCTAAAAAAGTGTTAAAGTCCAAGGTGAGGCAAACATTATCTGAATGGTTAAATTTTAACTACCCAAACCCCTAAAATCTTAGTTTAGTTATCACTTAATTACCAACTTTTGAAAGGTTACCCCTGCAACCACTTCCAGGTCTGGCCCCTAACAAAAGCCACTCCTCGTAAGGTACAACTTCTCAAAATCAAAAAAACAATAAAGCCAACATGCATGTAAGAGAGAACTTCTTTCCTCAAAGACCCAAAGTCATCAGAACCATACTGTAACATTTAAATATCTCAATAGGAATCACAAAATAT